>JAODAL010038005.1:0-39722 GCA_025379985.1 Phyllomedusa bahiana | reverse complement strand
AAAAAACAACTTCCTCAAGCGTGCACTCAACGTTAGATCAAGTGTTGTATCACAGCAGTATTACAAGCTGCTGGCTGGGTTATGTGTGTAATTCTCATTGACTTCAATGCAGAGGGCTGCACACAAGTAAGTCTATGGAGACAGCGACTACACAGAGTCACCAAATAAGGGGCACAGGCAGGATTGGAGGGGCCCAAAGGGGACAACCCCATTGTGCCCCTGAGCATGTTAGACCTAGAGTTGTTTTTTAACTGTACATACATCCTGAGAAGGGGCAGAAAAACATAGAAGGAGAGGCAGAAAGCAAGAGGTAGAATACAGGAGACATGTACAGTCATTTACAGTAGCTGTAGGGTGGGCCCCTAAAACAATCTCCAACAATGGGCCCAGAAACAGCTCAACTGGAGGGCTCCGAGAATCAACTTCACCTGTGGGCTCTTAATATCCCAGTCCGACACTGTTTGGAGGATAAAAATACATATCATAAGTTGCCAAAGGACCCAACTACAGAGATTCAGAGAAAATTATCCAAACTTTTAGAAGAAGGTGTTAGGTTGGGTGCTATAACTGAAAGCCAAAAAAATATTTGGAAGTAAAAATTCCAAGAACATCTATTTTTTATGATATACCTAAGACACCTAAGGGCCAATTTCCCCTTGGCCTTCGCCCCATTGTATCAGGCAGTAATGGATTAGGAGAAAAACTCAATGAATGGATCGATTAATATCTACAACCATTAGTGCAAAGAACTCTAGGATATCTGAAGGACAGTTCTACAGTGTTACAATCATTTAAAAAATTTAAATGGTCAGCAAACTGTTCATGGCTGAGTTTGGATGTTACTAGCCTTTACTCTAGCATTCCCCAAAATTTAGTTCAAACTGCTATAGAATACCATCTTAAAAAAGTATAGTATGTATGATGAAGGACTACAGTTCTTTATATTGCAAAGTATAGATTTTCATCTGAGTATTAACTACTCCAGGTATGATGAGGACTTTTTCATACAGAAGATAGGAGCAGGCTTGGACTGGCCCACAGGGGAATAGGGAAATCCCCCGGTGGGCCCCTTAGCATGTTAGAATTGGAGTTGTTTTTAACTGCATATACATCCTCAGATGAGGCAAAAAAAGTGTAGAAAGAGAGACAAATAGCAAAAGGCAGACTATAGGGGTCATGTACAGTCACTTGCAGTAACTACGGGATAGGCCCCTAAAATAAACTCCACCGGTTTGCCCAGAAACAGTTATACTGGTTGGCCCCTAGAATGAACTCCCCCCCCTGTAGGCCCTAGGCACCCCAGTCCGACACTGGATCGGAGCCTGTATGGTAGCCACCTACTCTCCTTCCATAGCAAATCTTTTGATTGCATCGTGGGAGCACCGTGCAATATACAATGTGGAGAATCCGTTTGGTCGATGGATATTCTGGTATGGGCACTACATCGATGACCTGCTGATTGTGTGGGGTCACGATGTGGTATCCTTACTGGATTTTGTATCATACCTCAATAATAACGAATGTAATTGGCGTTTTATGCATTTACATAATCCTGCCAAAATTTCCTTTTTTGAATATAGATTTATGTTGAGATGCAGAGGAGGGTAGACTGTTTACCTCATTGTATAGAAAGCCTTCTTGTGGCAGTACTATATTGAGAGCAGATAGCAGTCATTCCCCCCATACTATTAATTCTATCCCCATGGGGGAATATATTAGGGCATGACGAGCCTGTACAAGGGATACTGACGATGAGAGAGAAATAGAGGTTAAAAGATTAAAAGCTAAGGGCTATACAGATAAACATATTCATGGTGCTAAAGCTAAGATGGTAGGGAAAACACAAATTTCCTTACTTGATATAAAAGTCAGTAAATCACCTAAAATAAAGAAATAAGGAAGAGTTTTTTCTACACCTTATACTTGGAATTTCAATAAGATAAAAAAGTGTTTTTTATAAAAATCAAAATATTCTAAGACAGGACCCTGTCCTAGCCGAAATACTGGATAAAGGGATACTTTGTGTCCCAAAAAGGAATAAAACTATACAAAATGATATAAAAAATATGGTTATCACAAGTTTGTTTTCTTCACATGTGGAGGGAGCAGGTGCAATACAAGCAAATATGCAAATAAAATGACTACTTTTAAGAAAAACTTAAGACATACTAAATTATACAAAATAGAAAAATGCATTAATTGTGATACGCACCATGTAGTATATGGGATATATTGTATACTGTGTGACAAACTATATGTAGGGAGCAGCATTTGTAAATTAAAAACAAGAATATCCGAGCATATAGCAGGCATAAAAAAAGAAAGAATTTACCAATCTGGTGCGGTAACACACTTCTTGGAAGTGCATGCAGGATCCCTTGATAGTTTTCGCTAATTCGGTATAGAGAGAGTAGAATGTCCAGCCAGAGGGGGAGACTGGCAGCAGCTAGTGCGTCTCTGTGAGGCATACTGGATTTTAGGGCTAGAAACCAGAGCTCCGGAGGGGTTAAACTATCGTAATGACCTCATATATATTTATTAGGTATTATAACAGTATACCTTTTAGTAGGAACTAGCGCTGACATTGATTATTGTTTGTAAGTAATGTTTTAACTTTATGTAATTTTGTATAAGTATATTTTAGGGTTAATGGAAGTGATGTATGATTTGTTAATCTGATTGGTCCTCCATTTTCCATGTATAAATGGATTTACAGACTTTTGGTCACGCGGTGAACAAGGATTATTACTATTACTATTGTCCGAAACGCGTAAGCGGGATTGCCATGTTAGATTTTACCCTCTGTACTAGCACGATTCAATAAATAAATTATTTTTTCCTTCTACCTGCTAAACTTTTTAGCACTTTGTTTGGATTACCCATTGACCCTGAAGGCGTGGAAAAGTGTATCCATGCAGTAAGGGACAACGAGGCTTACTAGAGGAAACCAGGTGTGATCATTACCGCAATAAGGGTGAGGCCAGACCTGCATGCTTTGCGTGATATACGGCTTACATAGGACTTTACTCATAGTGAACATATACACTACCAAGGTTTTTAGCTCTCAATATTTTAATATGTACAAAGGGTTTTGAAGTAAAAAATGATTCTACAAGTGCTAAACTACAATAAAAACATATTAAATATTGTGAACTATGGATAGAGAAGCTAAATTGGCACAAGTCTTTGGAGCAAGTACTACTACACCTAGAACAAAGGATGATTTGAGTGCCCTTCTCATAGGCTTGGAAAAAGCACAAATACAGGAGACTAAATTATGGTGGGATCGAAATTCTTTAAATGTATATTTGGAAAAAAAGATTATCCCACGAGGCTTACGACTAAGAAAAATGCCGACCCTTATATATGTACAGAGGATTTCATTACAAAATGGAATGAGGCTCTAACGGACTGCTCTTTATTATTATTATTATTATTATTATTATTATTATTTATTTTAGAGTGCCCTTGGTTCCAGAGCACTGTTCATCCGGGTTGCATACATAACACAGGTCAACAAGTACAAAGCTGATGAGCAATATAGTACAAATATAATAAGTCAATCAAAAACAAAAATATTGATAACAGCGCAGATGCATTTTCCACCGTTCAATATCTTCAGTGGACAAATAAAGCAAAACACAACAAATATAAACAAAAGAAAAGATTACAGAAATGTATGACTCCTTGTAGGATGTATGACAGGGTCATACATCCTCACCAGGAGTTTTGTTTATGACCTACTTTATTTTAGATATTGGGGTTTTAGAGTGGTATATATTAAATGTTAAGTTTTAATGGGATATTTGTTTTTTTTGTGAATTATTGGTCTCATATCCCTAAATTATCTTGATTAACTTGGTTGACTGTGAATTTATGCACAGAGTGGGCCCCAAGTACTTGTGGGCCTGTTAGCGACGTTCAACAATGTATAAGTCAATTGATCAACATCTGGTCTTAATACGGATATGGGGAACACAGTCTCTGACATAAGAGGTTCTTGAGAATAGGGCTGTTTATTTATATAATACATAATGCAAGTAATAGTGCCAAGAAATTATTCATGACTCTACATAAATAGTATAAAAGTTGCAAAGCATCAGGGAGTGAACATCCTGAGGATCTCTTTTTCCAGAAAGTCCAGTTAACTTCTATTGTCCTTATCCTTTCTTGTTACCAATTCATACATATGTGCAAGATTAAATAAATTGTTGTTTTACTAGACTTATTATCTATTTGTAAGATTATAGAACAGGAACATAACAGGAAAATTACAAAGAACATTACACTTGTTGCTTGGTAGCTTAAAAATAGCATAATAGCATAATATCATAATGATTCAGAGATGTTATGATAACTTTCCTTCCTATAGAACAAGATTAACCCCTTCTTTAACAACTCACCTCTTTGTATTATCAGTATAACTATACTTTACGTGTCCTTGCCTCATCAGCAGCCTGCAAGATGACCCTAGCTACACTAAGTAGAAAAGGCTTGCCCCATGTAAGTCACAGGATACCTGATCCATCCAGATACATCTTGTGCTCAAACTACTTTCTATCCCTACAGCTAAAAGCAAAAACATAAACACTTTGTATACCTAAACTATATTCTATAGCTAATCTTGTAATCAAAATCATACATAGTTAAATGCATACACATATACACATGTCACAAACAAGACAAGATAGGATTACACCTCATATATTGGTTCAATAAAAATCAGCATCTGATGTAAGCAGAGGATTGCTTTGTCACTCAAGGCACAGGTTTGTAGGTATAGTTGGGTTCAGTTCCATCAATGACCTCAGTGTTGGTTGACTTGGGTTCAGTTGTGAGTGCAATCATTCTTAGAACGTTCTAGATTCTGAACTTCCCTTAAAAACATTCACATTTAGAATCCCATATTTTGCTCAAATTCACATACATATTGCCATAAATCCAACCACCCAATCTCTTAAACTAGTATGCACATAAATATCAAGTTAACTGTCAAGGATACAAAAATATGAAATAGTCCTTTCCTATTTATATTTATTTAGGTCTTGTGGAACTTCTTGCAGTGAAAGATATGTATCCAGGTGGATTTCCCATCTAGTTTCACAGACGTGAGGGTGATCAGTTGAACTTTGTATGGGCCCTCAAATCTTGGGTCAAGGCTTTTTCTGATGTGCTTCCAAACAGTTACCCAATCTCCAGGCTGCAGAGTATGTGTCCCCGTAGAGAAGATGGATCCTGAATGAAACTGAAAATTTGATTATGTAACTCTTGTAAGACTTTCTGTAACGTTATTACATATGATGTCATATTGGAATGTAAATCCTGTAATTGTTGTGGAAAGTATAACCCAGTTTTTGGAGGAGAACCAAAAAGAATTTCATAAGTCACTCTTACTGCATACAAAGCAATGGGGGAGGCACTCTGCCAATGGCTTACCTGTTTCTGCCATTGCTTTCTGGATCTTTAACTTTGGCGTACAATTCAGTTGTTCCACCTTATCACTACTCTGAAGGTGATAAGGGGTATGGAATGCTTGTTCTATGCCTAGGGTTATGGACACACGGCAGTGGTAAAATGGCGGTCGGATTCTGTTTTAGAATCCGTCCAGTATTTTATTTTTTTTAAATGGTTTTAGGGGATGGTTCTGTCTGCGGTTTGTGAATTCCCTCACTCCCTTAACTTTTCGGAATGCCGGCGGTGTGAAAATCTGCCTAATAGAAAACCGTGCAGGGTGCCTACTGGGCGGATTTTCTATTAAAGTCTATGGGGATGGTTGACAGTCGAGTTTCAAAAACTGAAAATTTAGAACAGTACATCTTTTTATGGTTACATTGGGAGGGGTATATTTTGTTAGCTTGCTCAAGGATAGGTGCTTTGTCCTTGCCTGCTATAATAGTTCTTGTACTGAATGAGAAACCTGTATAATCAATGGTTGATCAAGTACAATATCTGCTACCTCTTCTTTGAGTATGGCACAAGCTGCTGCTGCCCTGATACATGATGGAGTTGCCTTCACCACTATATCAAGATGGACAGAATAGTAACCCAATGTACAATGCCATCCTACATGCAGTTGAGTGAGTACCAATTTAGTGTTTCCTCCTGCTTCAAAACAAAACAGTTTAAAATAAAGTTCATAGTTTGGGATACCCAAAGCTGGGGCTGAAAAAATTGTATGTTTTAATTTCATAAACCACTCTTTTGCTTCAGGGTTGAGTACATACAGTGTGGAAAATAAGTATTTGATATACTGATGATTTTTCAAGTTTTCCCTCCTACAAAGAATATAGAGGTCTGTAATTTTTATTATAAGTACATTTCAACTGTGAGAGGAAGAATCTAAAACAAATCCAGAAAATCACATTATATAATTAATTTGCATTTTATTGCACGAGATAGGTATTTGATCACCTACCAACCTGCAAAAATTCTAGCTCTCACAGATCTGTTAGTTTTTCTTTAAGAAGCCCCTCTACTCTGCTCTCATTACCTGTATTAATTGCACCTGTTTAAATTTGTTACCTGTATAAAAGACACCTGTCCACACATTGAATCAATCACACTCCAACCTCTCCACCATGGCCAAGACCAAGGAGCTGTCTAAGGACACCAGGGACAAAACTGTTGATCTGCACAGGGCTGGCATGGGCTACAGGATAATAGGCAAGCAGCTTGATGAGAAGGTATCAACTGTTGGCACTATTATTAGAAAATGGAAAAAGATTACTGTCAATCTTCTTCGGTCTGGGGCTCCGTGCAGGATCTTGCCTTGTGGGGTAAGGATGATTCTGAGAAAGGTCAGAAATCAGTCCAGAACTACATGGAAGGACCTGGTCAATGACTTGAATAGAGCTGGGACCACAGTCTCAAAGATTACCATTAGTAACACACTATACCATCATGGATTAAAATCCTACAGGGCATGCCAGCACATTTCCAGGTCTGTTTGAAGTCTGACAATGACCATCTGGATGATCCAGAGTAGGCATGAGAGTAGGTCATGTGGCCAGATGAGACCAAAATAGAACTTTTTGGTATCAATCCACTCGCCGTGTTTGGAGGAAGTAGAAGGATGAGAACAACACCAAGGACACCGTCACAACCGTGAAGCATGGGGTTGGAAACATCATACTTTGGGGGGGGCTTTTCTGCAAAGGGGACAAGATGACCGCACCTTATTGAGGGGAGGATGGATGGGGCTATGTATCACAGGATTTGTCCAACAACCTCCTTCCCTCAGTAAGAGCATTGAAGATGGGTAGTGGCTGGGTCTCCCAGCAGGACATTACCCACAACACACAGCCAGGGCAATAAAGGAGTTTCTCCGTAAGAAGCATTTTAAGGTCCTGAAGTGGCTTAGCCAGTCTCCAGACCTGAACCCAATCGAAAATCTTTGGAGGGAGATGAAACTCAATGTAGTCCAGCGACAGCCCCGAAACCTGAATGATCTGGAGAAGATCTGTACGGAGAGGAGTTCCAAAATCCCAACTTAAGTTGTGCACACTTGGTCAAGAACTACAGGAAATGTCTGATCCCTGTAATTGCAAACAAAGTTTTCTGTACAAAATATTAAGTTCTGTTTTTCTATGGTATCAAAGACTTATTTCATTCAATAAAATGCAAATTAATTATTTAAAAATCATACAATGTGATTTTCTGGATTTTATTTTACATTCTGTCTCTCTGTACCTACAATAAAATTTACAGACCTCTCCATTCTTTGTAGGTAGGAAAACTTGCCAAATCGCCAGTGTAACAAATACTTATTTTCCCCACTGTATGTATGGCCATTGTTACAGATGCTCAAAACATCAAATAGTGGTTGCATAAGGGAGGATGCTGATGGAATCCATTCTATACAATAATTAACCAGTCCCAGGAAAGCACTCAGTGTTCTTGTAGATGTGGGTTCAAGAGCATTTTCAATTATTCTTTTTCTGTCATTAGTAATGTATGTCACAGACGCCCCTGCGACCACTGTCCCGGGACGCAGGCGCGCCCGTGCCCCTGCTTCCAGCGGAGCCCCGTCCCGCACGTCGGATTCGGGGTCCGCTCGTGTCCCGGCCCCTGTCAGCGTTCACTTACCCGGCCGCGCTCCTGCTCTGTCTGGCTCCGTCTCCCGCCGCGTAGCTCCGCCCCTAGGGGCGTGCGCCCCGGCAGTTTTAATTTAAAGGGGCAGTGCGCCGGTAATTGGTTCATTGCTGGGCACTGCTCCTATTTAGTCCGGCCACTTCCTGTATATTCCCATGGTGAAAGTGGTCCAGAGCGTTCCTGTCTTGCCTTAACGTGTACCGACTCTCTGCTTACGTTTACCGTCTACGAACCTTGCCGCCTGCCCTGACCTCCTGCTTGTCTACCGTCTACGAACCAGAGCCGCCTGTCCTGACCTCCTGCCTGTCCACGACCACGAGCCTGCCTGCCGTTATTGTACCTCGCACCCTTGGCCGCCACCGCAGGCAAGCCCCGCCAGTGGTAGTGACCTGGTGGATACCCGCCGCAGCAAGACCATCCCGCTTTGCGGCGGGCTCTGGTGAATACCGGGTCCCACTTAGATTCCACTCCCTGGTGTGGGCTTAAGCCATCGCCTGCGGTGGTCCAGTGGATCCACCTCCAGACCGTAACAGTAGGATCCGGCCATGGATCCCGCCAAGGTGTCCTTGCCAAGTGTTGCCAACATCACCACCGTCGTGGTCAAGCAATCACAACAGATCGCGCAGCAAGCGCAGCAGCTTGAGCAACTTTCCTCCATGGTGCAGCAGCTTATCACCGTCCAGCAGCAGCAACCGCCGCCGGCTCCTGTCGTTGTTCCTGCCTCAATGGTTCCCGCGGCGCTGAGGGGCCCCAAGCTTCGGCTGTCGCTCCCATCTAAGTATGACGGTGACCCAAAACTCTGCAGGGGGTTCATCACCCAATGCTCTATGCACGTGGAGCTTATGATCGATCAGTTCCTGTCTGAACGTGCGAAGGTGGCGTTCGTGGTCAGCCTCCTCTCCGGGAGCCTGTCTGCCGTTATTGTACCTCGCACCCTTGGCCGCCACCGCAGGCAAGCCCCGCCAGTGGTAGTGACCTGGTGGATACCCGCCGCAGCAAGACCATCCCGCTTTGCGGCGGGCTCTGGTGAATACCGGGTCCCACTTAGATTCCACTCCCTGGTGTGGGCTAAGCCATCGCCTGCGGTGGTCCAGCGGATCCACCTCAAGACTGTAACAATGTATTTAAACTGAGTGGAGATACAGTGACCAAACGATACAAGCTTCTCTTGTGATATTTGTAATTTTTCTCTGGTCACTTTACATCCCTTCCGACTCAGGAACTTCAGCAAAGATTATATTTCCTTTATACATACTAGTCTTTGCCAAGACTAGTCTTTGCTAGTAGCTCTTGACTCTCTTTATCTATTGGTACTGAGAAAAACATGTTGGCAAGATCAATGACAGTGAAACATTTAAAATTATCAGGAATCTAATTTGGAAGAGAATGTGGATTAGGAACAATAGGAGTGTCTATAACTATCAATTTATTCATTTCTTTAAAATCATGTACCATTCAGTATGTCTGTGGTTGGCCTAGTATAAGACTTTTCTTTATAAGTATTTTATAAGGGGACCTACATTCTCTTAGGACCCCTGCTTCCAAATATTTTATCACATGGTAGTTATAGTCTCCTTTTGCTCTTTGCTCTGGGGATTTTATCTTAT
The DNA here is from genome assembly GCA_025379985.1 of Phyllomedusa bahiana. Taxonomy (NCBI): domain Eukaryota; kingdom Metazoa; phylum Chordata; class Amphibia; order Anura; family Hylidae; genus Phyllomedusa; species Phyllomedusa bahiana. The sequence goes on along the minus strand of JAODAL010038005.1, from coordinate 30,024 downwards.
ACATAAAGACATAGGGCGACATGTATGATCGGACTTTACGCCTGTTTTATGGCGTAACCTGCGTCTCCCGGCCCGAATCCCGCTGTCGGACGCGGGGATGCGGTGTTAGGTGCAGCGTTCGCCACTTTCAGCTGCGCCCCGCATGAAGGGGCGGGCAGTGGGCGCGGTGTGGGCGTGGGGTAGCCGTTCCGGGGCGGGATGCGGCGCGCTCGAAAACTCCGAGGCATGTACGATGGCGAGTCGACAAAGCGAGGCGCAATACAGCACTCGGCAGCTCCGACAGGCAGACCTGGTTTATTTTGGTCTAAATGCTCCGGCAGAGGCGAAGTGAAGCAGGATCGGAACATGTGAGGAAGCAGATAGAAGATCGCGACAGAAATCTCGGCGTTCCGCTCCGTGCAGCAGGAGTATGATTCCGAAAAAAATCGCCTTTATAAAGGCGGAAAACAGTGTCAGAAAAGAGCTGAACGTAAAAAGATAAACATTAATTTTTAAAAAAATCACTTTCTAAACTCTAGAACGGCGCAATATCAAGAATTCAGATATTGTAAATTGCCGGGAAATACAGTAATTCAAATTCTGAAACCTATTCTCATTGGTCGGCATAAACCGGCCAATCAGAATAGGAGCGACAGTGAACCATTAAAACCTATGGGGAAGGATTGACCAATCAGAATCCACGGCGGGACAGTTCAAAATACAGTAAAAATGCTGAAAAGAGCTGATTGGTTAAGCTACCGGGGACTTGGCTAGCTCAGCCAATCAGAATAGGAGCGACAGAGACCTATTAAAACCTATGGAGAACTATTGACCAATCAGAATAGAGTGACAAAGTCCCATTATATCCTAGGGAAAAAGTTTGGACCAATCAAAATAAAAGGCGGGACAGTTCAAAATACAGTAAAAAAGACAGAAAAGAGCTGATTGGCTGAGCTAGCGGGGGCTTGGCTACCCCAGCCAATCAGAGCGCGAGCTACTTCTCCCATTATAGTCTATGGAGAGATGGGCGCTCTGAAATCTCGGCGCTTAGTGCCATGCGGCATGAAGTATTAAAAAAAAAAAAATTTTATTAAATGTAAATCATCATCAGATATAGAGCCGAACCCTTCTTTACAAATAAAGCAGTTAAAAACCCGAACAACGCGTTTGTCGCCGAGACCGGCGCTACATAGGGAATTGCAATAAGAGAATTGCGGGAAATACAGTAATTCAAAATGTTTAAGCTATTCTCATTGGTCGGCATAAACCAGCCAATCAGAATAGAAGCGACAATGTCCCATTATAACCTATGGAGGAGAATTGACCAATCAGAATAGGAGCAACAATGTCCCATTATATCCTATGGAGAAAAATTTACCAATCATTTTCAAAGGCGGGACAGTTCAAAATACAGTAAAAATGCAAAGAAAACGAGCTGATTGGTTTGAAGCGGCAGGGGCTCGCCCAGCTTAGCCATTCAGAGCGCGAGCTACCTTTCTCATAGAGTTTTTGGGGGAAAAGAAATTTGAGCGCGCTCTGTGATTGAGCTAAAAGAGGCGCTGTTATTTGGACCAATGGGAGAGCGAGCGACGCTCCTATGGGTTTTCTAATGCAATCAGAAATCAAACTGTACATGGCCGAAATCAAATTATAACACTACAGAAGTTGTCCCGATGTGTATATAAAACGAATGATAATATGGGGTTAATGAAAAAAAATATTAAATCAATAAAATCATGTTTATTTCTTTATTTTCGTTGCACCCATATTATTGATCCTTGGCTAACGAAAATAAAGAATAAATAATTTTTTTATTAATACTTCATGCCGCACGGCGCTGAGCGCCGAGATTTCAGAGCGCCCATCTCTCCATAGACTATAATGGGAGAAGTAGCTCGCGCTCTGTTTGGCTGGGTTAGCCAAGCCCCCGCTGCTCAGCCAATCAGTCTTTTCTGTCTTTTTACTGTATTTTGAATTATCCCGCCATGGATTCTGATTGGTCTAAACTTCTCCAGAGGCTAGAATGGGTCTCTGTCGCTCCTATTCTGATTGGCTGAGCTAGCCAAGTCCCCGGTAGCTTAAAGGGGATTTGCCACCAGACCAAGTACTGACCTCCGTTCAGCATGAGAGCAAGATGTAAACAAATCACGATGAGTCATGAAGCTGTAGGGGAGAGAGGGAGAGGGGAGGGGGGAGTGAGGAATCCAAGGGAGCGTCTCAAAACTTAAGTGAACTAATAAACAGTACAACAGTGGATTCAATACAGCAAGACACAGAGCCTCAGAGGGCACTGTCAGGAGAAACCTTATCTGCTAAGCAGCTTATGTAATGTAAACAAATCACGGAGCTGACAGAGACACACACAGACACACACAGCCAGAGCACAGAGCCTGCATAAGGGGATCCTGTGACATGTTCACTCAAATAATCAAACTATAACTTGTGAACTCTGTATACAAAAGAGAACACCTATTCTAAAAAAGCAGATTGAAAGCTTCTTCATCAGATAAAACAGGGATCTAATAACACTACAGCTAGTTATTCGTATACAAAAGAAAAAAATATTGCTACCCGGGCCTTAAAAGACCATTCATTTGCCTGTCATCAGATAAGAAGTGATTCACGCAAGCGTGGCCTTTCAGCTCCCGGGTCGTGACTAGGGGAAGCTTTGTGGTAACCAAGCGGGGTTGAGAAATGCTGTAAACTCTCAGAGTTTTTACTTTTTTTAATCACATATATTTAGAAAAGTGATTAAATACCCATTTTGGAGGTTCCCACGTCAACATTACATGGTGGCAAAACCCTTTTAACCAATCAGCTCTTTTCAGCATTTTTACTGTATTTTGAACTATGCCGCCGTGGATTCTGATTGGTCTAAACTTCCCCATAGGGGTTTTTTAAAGGTTCACTGTCGCTCCTATTCTGATTGGCGGTTTATGCCGACCAATCAGAATAGCTTTCTGAATTTGAATTACTGTATTTCCCGGCAATTTCCAATATCCCAATTCTTGAATTAGGTATTGGAAAGTGAATTTTGTTTTATTTTATTTTTTATTTTTTAGGTTTCAGCTCTTTTCCTGAGAATGTTGAACGCCTTTATAAAGGCGATTTTTGATTCATACTCCGCACCGACTTTTGGGAAAGATTTTTTGCTGTTCCAGCCTGTCTCGCATCGGAACTGTTTTTCGGCGCAGTCCCGCACGGGCCTAAGTTTCCCGCACTGCGCCCCTGTCCCCGCACTGTGCCCCACACACATTGGCGAGGCGCAGGGTACTTTTTCCCGCATGTACGAGCGCACCGCCTCGGACGACGAATCTTAGGCGCAGCGCCGCACTGCGCCTCGGTCCCCGCACTGCGCTTAACACACTGGCCAGGCGCGGCAGACTTTTCCCCGCATGTATGACCGCACTACCTCCGGCGCCGAATCATAGGCGCAGCGCCGCACTGCGCCGCAGTCCCGCACGGCGCCTAACACACAGACGAGGCGCGGCGGACTTTACATGCTTTGTATGAGCGCGCCCCGGCCCCGACATAAATCAGGCGCAGATTCCGCCGGGAAACTGGCTTAAAGGTGCGCCCCGACCCGGCGAGATTCATACATGTCGCCCATAGTTCCTGGCTTTAGTTTAAGTTTTACTGGTGTCACTTTTAGTAAGCCAATGTTCATTTTCTTACCTATAGATTAGAAAGTGCTTTTGTCAGCATATTTTCAATCTCCGTGTCATAAGTGCTGATTGTGCTATTGTCATCTTCCTTCATCATAGACTCAGAGACTGATCCTGAAAAAGGATTAAAAGTATTGGATTTTGTTGGGGGCTGCCTATTTCGTAGTCTGATATATTGCCTGTGTCTACCATTTGAACTTGGGTTCTTTTGTTTATATTTTTCATTGATGGGCAATCCTTTGTCATATTCCCCCTGCCTCCACAACTAAACCACAGTCTCTTCCTTTTGTATTCCTCTATATTGACTTTCTGAGTTCCATATTGTCAGGGGCGTTGCTAGGGTCCTAAAACATTTGGGGCACTAGCCCTTTGTTAGCAGCAGTTGCCGGCTTTAAGGAACAGCCTCCACCCACCGTGTATAGAGCGGGCTCAGTGCGTGAGCATGTGCTATACATTCAGGAACGTCCAAATGCGTGAGGGGGTTAATTAAACCCCGCCGCCGCCTTCAAGTGGCAGAGACTCCACTCCTGTATCCCTTGCTGCTGGTCTCTGATCAGATACCCCTTCCTCCAAACCCAGGACCAGTAGCATTGCCCCATTCCTGTCTCCTGCTACATTCGAAATATAGGTTGCACCCCCATTTTCTTGGAAATCCCTAAAGAAGCATTTATGCTATCTATCATACTGTACATGAAAAAAACTTTGAGATTCTTAGTTCACACATTTTGATCAAAAAATTCTTTAAGCCACCCACGGCTTACAACGTGATCTCAAGGCGGGTGGTCCAACGCTATCTTTACCTCTCAATAGAGCCAAATTCAGACCTCATTGGGTCAACCGACCTCCATTATCCAGAGAGAAAAATAAAAAAACACCAACCCTGCAAGCTGCACTTATATAACAGCCTGTGAAAGTGGGCGGGGTGCAGGAAACCAAAATGGAGGCATCCCTTCCTCCCTATATAGATTAAAAGCAATATATGCCAAATACAACGTATAGTTCTGCACGAAAAAAACATTTCTGAAAAACACGATGTGAACCTGGGTGCCACTGGGAGGGTTGCGGCATATATATATATACACAGGCACACCATTACCAGTGGCACACCAACTGCTAAAAGGGCTATACAATACATGGAAATCCCTAAAGAAGCATTTGTGCTATCTATCATACATGAAAAAAAACTTTGAGATTATTAGTTCACACGTTTTGATCAAAAAATGTTTAACCCACCCACGGCTTACAACGTGATCTCAAGGCGGGTGGTCCTACGCTATATTTACCTCTGAAATAGAGCCAAATTCAGACTTCTCATTGGGTCAACCGACCTCCATTATCCAGAGAGAGAAAAATAAAAAAACACCAACCCTGCAAGCTGTGAAACAGCCTGTGAAAGTGGGCGGGGTGCAGGAAACCAAAATGGAGGCATCCCTTCCTCCCTATATAGATTAAAAGCAATATATGCCAAATACAACGTATAGTTCTGCACAAAAAAAACATTTCCGAAAAACACAATGTGAACCTGGGTGCCACTGGCAGGGTTGCGGCTTATATATATATACACACGCACACCATTACCAGTGGCACACCAACTGCTAAAAGGGCTATACAATACATGGAAATCCCTAAAGAAGCATTTATGCTATCTATCATACATGAAAAAACATTGAGATTCTTAGTTCACACGTTTTGATCAAAAAATGTTTAAGCCACCCACGGCTTACAACGTGATCTCAAGGCAGGTGGTCTCCTATGCTATCTCTACCTCTCATTAGAGCCAAATTCAGACTTCTCATTGGGTCAACCGACCTGTATATATTGCGGCATATATATCACGTTGTGTTTTTCAGAAATGTTTTTTTGTGCAGAACTATACGTTGTATTTGGCATATATTGATTTTAATCTATATAGGGAGGAAGGTTTGACTCCATTTTGGTTTCATGCACTGCACCCACTTTCTCAGGCTGTTATATAAGTGCAGCTTGCAGGGTTGGTGTTTTTTTTTCTCTGGATAATGGAGGTCGGTTGACCCAATGAGAAGTCTGAATTTGGCTCTATTGAGAGGTAAAGATAGCGTAGGACCACCCGCCTTGAGATCACGTTGTAAGCCGTGGGTGGCTTAAACATTTTTTTGATCAAAACGTGTGAACTTAGAATCTCAAAGTTTTTTTCCTGCACCCCCATTTTCCTCACAAATTTGGGGGGGGGGGGGGAGTGCCTCTTATAGTCTGAAAAATACGGTATATGTGGTTTTTAGTCTAACTCCTTAATTGCACCGCTGTTTTCCACTTTTTTTTCTTTTTCATCTCCACCTTCCAAAAGCTATGTTTTTTTTATGTTGATGAAGCTGTGTAAGAGCGTATTTGGTGCGGAATGAGCTGACATTTTCATTGATACCATTGTGGGCTACACATGTTTTTTTGATCACTTTTTATTCCAAATGTGGGGACGCAAAGTGTATACAAAATCCTGCTAGTGTTTATTATTATTATTATTTTATAGCTTTTTTTATCACTGTGGAGCATAAATACAATTAGAGCGATACACAACTTATAGTTTTTTTTTTAAAGTTGTAGTAATGTTACCCCCCCCCCAAAAAAAACGAAAAATAAAAACAATGTTCTTCATCGTTAAATTTTAATATTTATATCTTTTTTATTTTTATGTTGACAAACCTGTGTAAGGGCTTTTTTTGCGGGATGAGTTGTTTTTTTCATTGGTACCATTCTGGGTTTCATGAGACTTTTTGATTGCTTCTTATTCCGTGTGCTACCCCCCTCTTTGCTCGCTTACCACCTGCATTTCGCTCCATGTTCAGAAATATAAAAATTTGAGAAGGTATGGAATAGTTTTGGAAAGTCTCTTATTAAAAGACGGCAAATCACAGCTTTTCTCAAATCCCTCTAATCAAAACAAAATTGCTGGATTCAAATTTAACTGCAAGGTGTCTATCAACAAATCTGGACTGGGCAAAAGTCCAAAAAACACGTATCTGTTATGTTTTGGTTTAATAAACGGTATTTTTTGCACCTTTCAATTCACCTGTGGTGAATATAGAATTGCTGTTTTAAGATTTACGTAGATGCTGCGTCAATGAACAGTGCTGGGTGCGCAAAAGTAAAAAAAACACGTAACTGTTATGTTTTGATATAATAAACGGTATTTTTTGCACCTTTCAATTCACCTGTGGTGAATATAGAATTGCTGTTTTAAGATTTACGTAGATGCTGCGTCAATGAACAGTGCTGGGTGCGCAAAAGTCAAAAAACACGTAACTGTTATGTTTTGATATAATAAACGGTATTTTTTGCACCTTTCAATTCACCTGTGGTGAATATAGAATTGCTGTTTTAAGATTTACGTAGATGCTGCGTCAATGAACAGTGCTGGGTTCGCAAAAGTCAAAAAACACGTAACTGTTATGTTTTTATATAATAAACGGTATTTTTTGCACCTTTCAATTCACCTGTGGTGAATATAGAATTGCTGTTTTAAGATTTACGTAGATGCTGCGTCAATGAACGTGCTGGGTGCGGTCAAAAAAACACGTAACTGTTATGTTTTGATATCATAAAACTGTATTTTTGCACCCTTTCAATTAACCTGTGGTGAACATAGAATTTGTTTTTTAAGATTTACGTAGATGCTGCGTCAATGAACAGTGCTGGGTGCGCAAAAGTCAAAAAAACACGTAACTGTTATGTTTTGATATAATAAACGGTATTTTTTGCACCTTTCAATTCACCTGTGGTGATATAGAATTGCTGTTTTAAGATTTACGTAGATGCTGCGTCAATGAACAGTGGTGGGTGCGCAAAAGTCAAAAAAAACATAACAGTTACGTGTTTTGATATAATAAACGGTATTTTTTGCACCTTTCAATTCACCTGTGGTGAATATAGAATTGCTGTTTTAAGATTTACGTAGATGCTGCGTCAATGAACAGTGCTGGGTGCGCAAAAGTCAAAAACACGTAACTGTTATGTTTTGATATAATAAACTGTATTTTTTGCACCTTTCAATTCACCTGTGGTGAATATAGAATTGCTGTTTTAAGATTTACGTAGATGCTGCGTCAATGAACAGTGCTGGGTGCGCAAAAGTCAAAAAAAACACGTAACTGTTATGTTTTGATATAATAAACGGTATTTTTTGCACCTTTCAATTCACCTGTGGTGAATATAGAATTGCTGTTTTAAGATTTACGTAGATGCTGCGTCAATGAACAGTGCTGGGTGCGCAAAAGTCAAAAAAACACGTAACTGTTATGTTTTGATATAATAAACTGTATTTTTTGCACCTTTCAATTGACCTGTGGTGAATATAGAATTGCTGTTTTAAGATTTACGTAGATGCTGCGTCAATGAACAGTGCTGGGTGCGCAAAAGTCAAAAAACACGTAACTGTTATGTTTTGATATAATAAACTGTATTTTTTGCACCTTTCAATTCACCTGTGGTGAATATAGAATTGCTGTTTTAAGATTTACGTAGATGCTGCGTCAATGAACAGTGCTGGGTGCACAAAAGTCAAAAAACACGTAACTGTGATGTTTTCGTACGATACACGGTATTTTTGGCAACAAACAACCTGTGCTGACTACAAGATTGCTGGTTTGTAATTTAAGTGCAAGGTGGATATATCAACAGTCACAGGTGTAATGGGTAAAATTGAACACCTATCTGAAATGTATACTGATAATAAAAGTGGAGTTTTGCAGCTAACAAAGAGACCTGCAGTTACTAGAAATTATGTTTATCCAATATAAGTTCAGGCTGCCCAATATCCAGGAATATTTCAATAGCAAACTGTTAATAATAAAGATATTCCACTACAATGTCTACACTAAGTCTTGGTGAACTTTATCCTGTGTTCTTTATAGATACCGCGTTTTTGTGTTCGCCCGCGGGGGCCCCCCCCCCCCCCGCTCCCACCGCCGTGAATTTACAGCGGTAGATGCTGCTTTAAAATTCTCTAGCTAACTACATAAAATGTTCAAATCTCAAAGCTAATAGTAGAGGTTTCTCTGTGCAGAAATAGACTAATTTCGCTGAGCTGTTTGGCCACAGGCAGAGCGCAGGTCCTATCCCTATGAGACGCTGAGAGACACTGAGGCTGAAATAGGAAACGCTGTTCTATGTAAAACGAGGTCATGTGATTTTTCCAGCCAAACGCAACCATACACATCCCAGTCATGACGTCGCACACACATATCACCCTGCTCTATTCTGTAATCTCATTTGCTGGCCGCCAAAATTACAGGAAGCGCCGAAAAAGGCACGATCTTAATAGATGATGCACAGATTTTAACCTTAATTATCGCATGATCTGGAAATTTCGATCACCATAAAAACCTTGCCGATTTCAACTTTGTCGATAAAAATCGCTCAACACTAGTCATAACTGAAAACATTCCCAGGGAGGTACCTGGCTGAATGCTTTGGATGATACCATATCGGGAAGTCATGATACATTGATTACAGGTAATGCAGATACGAATAAGGCAAAGCCAGCTCATCTTTCCACGCTCACTCACACGGACCACGGCAATATCTTGAACACAAAAGATAGTGATGTCCAGCGAATAGGTAGGTGAATAAAAGCAGCTTTATTATGGCAACAGGTTAAAACCACTGCGTACAGGAAAAAATCTTACGCGTTTCAGGCTTGTAAAATGCTCTTGTATATTCATATATTCTGGGGGAGCAGATGGGGCATCTACTCTGGTACTACGGCCATAGGCAGGAAGTGGGGAAACCGCCATCTTTGTACAGTCTAATGCATTGCATAGACAATGCATTAGACTGTATTAACAATCGCGCTCCCTAGTGGTCAAGCACCATAGGGGGACTCAATGTTAAAGTAAAAAAAAAATAAATAAATAAAGTATTAAAAGTTCAAATCACCCCCTTTCTCCATTTTACAGATAAAAACAATAAAATAATAAAAAAGTTACACATATTTAGTATCGACGCGTCCGAAAAAGTCCAATCTATAAAAATATAACATAATTTATCCTGTACGCTGAACACCGTAGAAGAAAAAAAATTCCAAACGGCAAAATTGCGTTTTTTCGTCATTTTACGTCGCATAAAAATTGGAGTAAAAGTGATCAAAAAAGTCACATGCGTTCCAAACTGCTAGCATTAAAAAGTACACTTCAGCCCGCAAAAAATGCTCCCTCACTGACGTCCGTAGGTGTTAGTACAAAAAAGTTATTGGTCGCTCAAAATGGCGCCACAGAACAAATTTCAAAAATAGAAAATGCTTGGAATTTTTTTAAAGTACCAAAACATAACAGAAACCATACATGTTTGGTATTGCCGGATGTGTATCAACCTGTAGGATACAGATAACACATAATTTTTACCATAGAATAAACTCCATTAAAAGTAAACCTCCCGCAAACATGGAGCAAGTACGTTTTTTTTCACATTTTGCCCCACTTAGAATTTTTTTGCTGTTCCCCAGTATATTCTATAGTAATATGACAACACCATTAGAAAGTACATCTTGTTCCGCAAAATAAAAGCCCTCATGTGTCTATGTAGGTGGGAAAATAAAAAAGTTATGCCTTTCAGAAGGCGAGGAGGAAAAAAATTTAGAGCCATATTATTATGACCGTCCGTCAGGAAGGGGTTAAGAATATTAGATGGTAAAAGCTAGTCTGTAAGTCCTGTAAAATTCCCAAATATTTCTTATCAGTGTTCCTTGCATATTTTGTTGTGAGAGCGCTGTATCACGTAGACATAGCTTTGTTAGTGAGGTAATACTACCCAGCAATGTTTAGGGAGAAATTATGGGAATGCAGGTGTTCATGGCTTATTACCAGGGGTGTTCAACATCCGGTGATGGATTTTTCCAGTGCCAGGTTAACCTCTGAAGAACTGGCCATTCGGAGGAGCGGGGGCCTTATACTGGAAAAATACTGATCTGTTAGCTTGCGTAACACTTGGTTGCGCAGGCATTTGTTTCAAAGGAGATATAAGCTGAGAAAGTTGGCTGCGAAGTTAGAAGTAGCTGGACCTGTGGGCACAAGGGAATATCTCTATCTTCGCTGGCCCACTTCTCCCAGCTGATGCCGATAGATGATGCTTATAAGATTCCTGATGAAGCTTTGACCCGTATAGAGGTGTAATGTAAGTATTTGTAATCTATATTATGCGTGCTTTGCCTTTGTAATCTATATTCTGCAAACGTGTATGCAATATCACACCATCTTCTCTCGTTTTATGTAATCACTGAATTATTCGTATAATAAAGTTAATAAAGCATTTGATGTTGCCTTCTTTAAAGCCGTATCCGACCCCTTAAAATAGTTGGCAAAACAGTGAGTCAACTCCGTGACCTTGATGTGGAAGAGAGGCTTAGTCCCACAGGGAAATCCAAGTTTTGCCCTGAAGAATCCATAATGTATTCATCAGGTTCCCTTCCTTCCCTCCTGTGTCTTCCCCTGATAACACAGGATCCACCAGTCACAATAGGAGATAGTCACCGCACACATCGCACATTATAGAACAAAGGCCTTGACATCATGATCCAGATTAGGCCAGCAATAATGGCGAGATATGAGCATACAGGATTTTCGAACTCCAGGATGCCCGGCCAGCAAAGACGAATGTCCCCACTTTAAAATTCTTTTCCTTAGAGCAGGAGGTACAACTTTTTTTCCTGGGGGAACATGTTGGAAATCCATGGGTGCTGCCAAAATCAGACGTTCAGGAGGAACGATATGCCGTGGTCCGGAATCTAGGCCAGCTACGTCAGAGACAAGAGAAAGAATATCAGTTTTGATATTCTTGTTTGCTGATCTGAAGTGTATCAAAAAATCAAATCTGGAGAAGAAGAGGGACCACCTGGCTTGTCGGGTATTCAAACGCTGTGCTGTCTAAAGATACAACAGGTTTTCATGGTCAGTGAATATGTTCACCTAGTGACAAGCCCCCTCTAGTAAATGGCGCCATTCTTCCAAAGTCAACTTAATGGCCAGCAGTTTTCGATCCCCTAAAGTATAATTTCTTTTGGCAGGGGAAAAAGTCTTAGAAAAAAAAACCTCATGTGATAGTTTTGCCTTTGGGGGTTTTCTGTGTGAGGACCGCACCTGCTACCACAGATGAGGCATCCACTTCAAGGAAGAAGGGCTTCTCTGGGTCGGACCTAGACAAGAGAGATGCAGAGGCAAAGACAGATTGCATATGGGAGAAAGCTTCTTCTGCCTAAGGTGGCCAGGACATGGGATTTCTGTTCTTCTTGGTAAGCGCCACAATAGGCACCACCACCATGGAGAATTGCGGAATAAATTGGCAGTAATAGTTGGCGATATCCCTGGAAGCGCTGTATGGCCTGTAAACCAACAGGTCGTAGCCATTGCAGGAGAGAAGACAACTTGGCAGGATTCATCTGAAGTCCTTTGTCAGGTTGTAGGCCACTGGCAAGTAAAGTTTTATAAAGACTCTGGCTCTGTGAAGATGGTCAAAAAGCTTAGATATCAATTGCAACAGATATCGGTTCTTAACGGTAAACTTATTGAGACCCTGATAGTCGATGCAAGGGCGAAGAGAACCATCTTTTTCTCCATAAAGTAGAACCTGGCACTGGCTGGAGAGAAGGACTTGCGGATGAGCCTTTTCTGAAGGTTTTCTTTTACATAGGCCGCTGTACCCTGTGTCTTGAGTATGAACAAAGGGTAGACCATGCCCCGAGGTGGAGTAGTCCCAGGCAGGAGGTCAATAGGACAACCATAGGCTCAATGTGGCAGAAGGGTCTCAGCCTGTATCTTGAAGAATACATTTGCCTATTCATGATACAGTGAAGTAGCCCCCATAGGGGAGTGAAAGAAATCAGAGAAGAAGTGGAACGCACCAGATGCGGTGCCACAAGACAGCGGGAATGGCAGTCTTGTCGTCTACGTGTGATTACGCCCGTTTGCCAATTGAGTACTGGAGCGTGACACTGTAGCCACGGAAGTCCCAGAGGGACTGCAGAGGAGGAACGGGGTAACATCCCCACTTGGAGAATCAGAGGTTCAGTACAGAACTGAATGGAGTATCTAAGGCATTCACTGTTAATGGAGGAGATGACCAGAGGTTTGTTGGACCGACGGGAGACAATACTTAGAGATGTGTCAGTGAAATTCCTGGTTAATCCAGAATCCACAAAGGCAGATGCTTGGACCATGACACCAGGTGTAGAGTTGGACCGGCATGGTAAGACGTGGAGAGGTAGTATTCATACAGGGAGGATACAGGGAGGATAGCATATTATTATTATATATAGATGCATTATTTTTTAGATCTAAATCATTCTTTCTAATTTATTAATATTCTTTTACTAATCACTTCTAATTATTTTTGTCACTACTATCATTATTAGACCATATATTCTAATAAGAATTCAATCTAGTTATTAATAGCTAATCAAATTAGTAGACACATTTTTCATAATTTTTGATAATCTTTCTAATTAAATTCTTATGGTTATTTTCTATATACTGGGTTCGTGATACTAATTAAACAAATAATTTATTATCCAAACCTAAAATAGACACATACCTAGTTTGTCCGTACCCGAGAGGCAGAGATCACTTGGTAAATCACGTGATGACTTTGCCGTCACTATTTTTTGGTCTTTCCAGGCTTCTGTAACTTGTGGAATCTGCAGGGACCACGATAGCGCAGAGTGGCAATGTATAGAACTTAAATAAAATAACAAATAGTACAATAATAGAAATTGTGATAACATTATGATATCTATTCATCTTTTGAAATACAAAACCTAATCATTAACATCTGGTATGGTAAGCAAATACAGCATAACAATAAACATGAGCTCCATCTAGAGGACTAGATGAGAACATAAGTTAAGATTCCATTCATAAGTTCCACTTAACGAATGGTGACATGTATGAACTTTGGCGCTAATAGCTTTAAGGCAGTGTAGAATGCGCCAGAATGTATGAACCCATTTTTCTGCAGTTCATACATACAGGTGCAGTCTAGTGCCAATACAACAAGTCTGCCTCAGGCAGATCACCTTTAACCTGGTCTGGCTGTTCTAACTGTTCTGCGCCTAGATTTGTCGTCAAATAATCATAAATGTGTCTACTTTTATGAATGTGGTGTGAAACTCCCAGAACACCCCAAATCTTTGGAACATTAAAAATGTCTTTGGCGCATTACAAAGGCACTTATTGCGCCAAAGTTTGGAGTGCACCTGTTCATACATTCTTTTTGGCTCAAAGTGCACCTGAAAACTGGCACAGCTCCATTCATACATGTCGCTCGAACTACGCAAGACAGGAGTAATGACAGAGAGTAGAAATAAAATATATAAAACTTTTACCCTAAATTAAATATATGTGCTTTTATATGTATTTTTAGAATGCTCTTAGTTAATATATGTTTTGTATGTATGTAATTAGAACACAAGATGGCACGCAATGGAACACGTGTCTATTTTTTTTTTTAAACAATTTTATTGACACCACAGAAATATACAAAAGTACAGTATATCAAAGTAAATACCGGTCAGTGTCCATTTTTGCAAAAACATACCCATTAACATTAAACAGAAACAACCCCCCAACCCCACCCCATTGCACATACAGTCTTGAATAGGTGCCTATTTTGGCAGCTTTTTCAAAAACTATGTAACCAGCCATTGTCTGTTTGTATACATGGAACTGGATAAAGTGCACTATACCACAAAACGTGTCTTCCTGTAAAAAATAAAAAGAAAGATCTTTTAACAACAATATTGTTTGGGATGTCCAGCGCTGTTCACTCTTTGTTGAATACTAGAGGTTTACAGGTGAATAAACCTCGCTATCCATTGCTATAGTATTCCCACCTCAGAACACCTCTAAAACGTAGCCTAAGTGCGGGAGTTTCTTGGACACAGTGGACAGCCCATAGGGAAATGTTCAGCACTAGCGCAGTAGAGACAAAGATTCTGTAGTCGACGGGACCGTTCTTACTGTGACAGGTGGGCTCTGGCTACTTGCATAGGTTCTTCCGAAGAAGCCATTGGTGGAGGCAGTGGAGTCCTCTGAAACAACAAAGCAAGACGGGGAAGACGGAGTGGCCGAGATGGCTCACGTTGCTGGCATAGCTCCTGCTGTCTCTCTGTGAACCAGATATCTATACGGGTAGCCAGACAAATGAGCTCATCCAGGGAAGAAGGGAGGTCATGACCAGCCAGCTCGTATTTTATCCTTCCAGTGAGGCCCTGCTAGAACGTGGCTATGAGGGCCTCATTGTTCCATGACAGCTCAGAGGAAAAGGTGCGAAATGGTATTGCATATTGTCCAACTATTAAGTCAACTTGACAGATATGGTGCAGAGAAGCCACAGCGGAAGACACACGTGCAGGTTCCTCAAACACGTTGCCAAGTGACTCCAGGAAGACTTGAACGCTGACGGTCACTGTGTCCCCCTGATCCCAAAGAGGTATGGCCCAAGCCAAGGCTTCACCTGACAGAAGGCTAACTATGAACGCCACTTTTGCTCGCTCAGTAGGGAACTGATTCGCCATTGACTCCATGTCTATGGTACACTGGCTGATGAATCCCCTGCAGGCTTGGGGGTTCCCATCGAACCTTGGTGGCAAAGGGAGATATAACTTGGGCCCAAGAGACACCACCCACGCCATAGGTGCTGGACTTGCCACAGGTGCTCGTACAGAATCAGCATGCAAACTAGTAGATGGGGACAGGCAGAAAGGTCAGGGCAGGCAGCAGACAAACGTTGTCAGTGAACAGAGGCATGGGTCGAAATACATGGCAGGACAGAAACACTTAAAGGGGTTGTCTCACTACAAGGATTGTTTTTTATATTAAAGATCGTGCAAAAACAAGTCACTTTGCAATATGTGTCCATTAACAGTGTCCTACCTATTCATAGATATCCCCTCTATTATGGGCTGCATCAGCTCCTCAAGTCGCTATAGCTACAGACCTGTTTGATCTCGCCTGATAGGCTGTCAGCACTGGTTGCTATAGCTACAGACCTGGCTTCTACTGCTGCCTAGTAGAAGCCAGTAAACACGCCCCTGAATTCAAAGTGAAACCAAGAAAACAGGACTTAGGTAAGATGAATCAATGTAGTGAGATAACTCCTTTAATGAACACTTTCTCTATGACACAGGGCACAATAGATCTGGCAAGCGAGCACTGGAAGTGGCCAAAGGATATAGGGTCAGCGCCCACCCACTGGGGCACTGGCCCTTTAAATTTGACTGAGCAGGTGTATGTGTGCCCTAGGGAGCAGCAGGCAGAGGAGAGCAGGGGACCTGGAGTGTAGGGAGGTAAGTACCGAGTCGGAGCACAAATGTGCCCACAGCCTGATTTCCGGGTCCTGGCACCATGTCCTCGAGGGGACACGAGTGCACCCATGGCTCGACGTATGGGCTGCAGTGCCACTCATAACACCTACATTTTTGAATGCAGAATGCAAACAACTTTTCCAGTGTAGAGTTCAGTGTAAGTTACATGTGACTGCAAATAATTAATTATTTTATTTTTTTGAACGTCACTATTTGCAGGGTGCTGTACAAACAAATTGTTGCGGGTGTCCCTGCGACCCTCGTGTCGGGTCGCAGGCACACCCGCAACGCCGCAGCACCCCCTGCTGCGGCCGGTGCCGCAGCCCGATGCTCGGGCCGCGGACACCCCGGCGTGTCACGGGGACACTTACCCGTCCACGCTCCTGGTCCCGTCCTGGCGCGCGCTCCTGCTGCCGGCCGGGTGCACGCGCGCCCTCTAGTGCGCGCGCGCGGCACTGCCGGGAAATTTAAAGGGACAGTGCGCCGGTGATTGGTTTTCACCGGGCACGGTCCCTATTTTAGCCCTGCCTCTTCTCCAGCACATTGCCGAATCGATAGTGCCTTGTGCCTGGAGAGGAAGCGTTCTTAAGTATCTTGTTCCGTTACTGTGTACCGTACCTTCTGCCTCCGTCCCTTGACCACGAACCTTTGCCGCCTGTCCTGACCTTCTGCCTGTCCCCGACTACGAGCCTGCTTCACGATTTTGTACCACGCAACACCTCGGCTGCCACCGCAAGCAAGTCACGTCAGGGTTAGCAAACCTGGTAGCAATCCGCCGCAGCAAGTCATCCCGCTTTGCGGCGGGCTCTGGTGAAAACGGACCTACTTAGACTCCGTTCCCCTGGCGTGGCTTACAATCATCGCTTGTGGTGGTCCAGTGGATCCATTTACCCACATCCGTAACAGTTCGATTCGGCCATGGATCCCGCCAAGGTGCCTCTACCGAGCGTCTCCGACCTCACTACCATCGTGGCTCAGCAATCCAAGCAGATCGCGCAGCAAGCGCAACAGCTGAACCAACTGACTACTATGATGCAGCAGCTCCTGGCCACTCAGCAGCAGCAAACGGCGGCCGTGGCTCAAGCTGCAGCAGTCGTCCCGGGGACATCCGCTGGCCCTAAACTCCGCTTGTCCATCCCGACAAAGTTTGGAGGGGACTCTAAGGCCTGCAGGGGGTTCATCACCCAGTGTGCCCTCCACGTGGAACTTATGGCTGGTCAGTTCCCGTCCGAGAAGTCCAAGGTGGCCTTCGTGGTCAGTCTCCTATCCGGAAAAGCCCTGGCCTGGGCGACGCCACTTTGGGACCGAGGCGATCCTATAAACAGCGGACTGGCGACATTCTTGCAGGAGGTCCGCGGAGTCTTCGAGGAGCCTGCCCGCGCCTCGTCTGCTAAAACCCGCTTTATTAAACCTACAGCAGGGAAAACTTCCCCGTTGGCGACTACGCCGTGCAATTTCGCACCTTAGCCTCTGAATTGGCATGGAAGATGCTCGTTGTTGCGCCACGTTCAGAAGGGCCTCTCCGGCCAGATCAAGGATCCCCTCCCCACCCGGGACTCTCCGACGTCATTAAGTGAGCTCATCCATCTGGCTAACCGCATAGACATCCGTTTCTCGGAGAGAGACGGGAGGAGCTCCGCCAGGAACGCGAGCCAGCTCAAACACGTCGGCTACCCCGTCTTGCGCCAGTGTTTCAGCGTCCTCCGCTGCCTCCCTCCCAGCCAGCCTTGGAAGAGGCCATGCAAGTGGACAGTACCCGCCTGTCTCCGCAAGAGCTTGCCCGACGGCGTGAGGAGAGGTTGTGTCTCTACTGCGGCAGCCCCGAACACTTCCGTAGGGGTTGCCCACTTCTTCGACAACGCCCGGGAAACGCACGCACCTAGGATTCGTGGGAGAGGCGTCCCTAGGTGTGAGTAATCCCTCTCCACGGCTCATGTTGCCAGCTCTGGTTACGTCCAATTCCGGAATCTCGTTCCGAGTGTCGGCCTTCCTGGATTCCGGATCGGCTGGGAGCTTTATGGATGCTTCGTTGGTGACCAAGTATCGTCTCTCGGTGGTCCGCCTAGACCAACCCCTTGGTCATCTCCTCCGTCAGTGGTTTGAATATTAGCGACTCCATCCACTTCCGGACTAAACCCAGTGGTCCTACAAATAGGAGCCCTGACGGGGAAAAGGACCCACGTTCTTAGTGTTACCCAGTTCTTCCTCGGCTGTTCTACTGGGGGTTACTTGGCTACAGCGGTACGCTCCTATGCTGGTTTTGAAGTAGGGTGAAGTTCTGCGTTGGGGCCCGGACTGCAAGTCTCGTTGTCTTTCGGCACCCCGCCGGGTGCGCCCCGTCCTCCACAGTCCTTCCCAACCCACTACCGGGTTTTTACCGCAACCTTATCAGGACTTCCAAGATGTTTTTTCCGAGAGGCAAGCTGAGCATTTCCTCTCATCGCCCATATGATTGCCCATTGACCTGCTACCGGGGACCAGCCCTTTCCCCGGGGTAGGGTCTACCCGCTCTCCGTACCCGAAACTCGGGTTATGTTGGCCTATGTAGAAGAAAATCTACGAAAGGGTTTCATCCGCAAATCTACTTCTCCGGCGGGTGCCGGATTTTTCTTTGTGGGGAAGAAAGTTGGATCCCTGAGACCGTGCATTGACTAGCGTGGTCTAAAAAAGATCACCATCAAGAACCCGGTACCCTCTCCCGTTAATCACGGAACTCTTTGACCGTCTCCGGGGGCAAGGTCTTTTCCAAATTGGACTTGCGGGGGCATTTTAAATCTCACCCGGATCCGGGAGGCAAACGAGGGGAAAGACGGCCTTCAATATCGTGATGGGCACTTTGAGTATCTGGGTATCCCCTTCGGCTTATGCAACGCTCCGGCCGTCTTCCAGGAATTTGTCAATGACATTTTCAGAGACCTCCTATATGCCTGTGTAGTGGTCTACTTAGATGACATCCTGGTATTCTCACCCGATCATGGATCCCACCAGTTACATGTGCGCCAGGTCCTGAGACGCCTGCGCGAGAACCATCTATATGCTAAACTGGAAAAGTGCCTATTTCACCAGTCCAGCCTCCCGTTTCTTGGATACATAATCTCTGATACGGGTCTGCGGATGGACCCCACCAAACTCTCTGCCGTCCTACAGTGGCCCCGACCTGTTGGCCTGCGGGCTATACAACGTTTCCTGGGTTTCGCAAATTATTACCGACAATTCATCCCGCACTTTTCTACGTTGGTAGCACCTATTGTGGCCCTTACAAAGAAACATGCCAACCCGAAACTGTGGCCTCCGGTCGCCGAAGAAGCCTTTTCCAAGCTAAAGGCAGCATTCGCCTCCGCACCGGTGTTATCCCGGCCAGATACCGAGAAACCCTTCTTTCTGGAAGTGGACGCCTCTTCCGTAGGAGCCGGAGCACTGCTCACCCAAAAAAGGGGCCCCAAAGGGGAAGACTCGGACCCGGGGTTCTTTTCCAGGACCTTCTCAACAGCAGAGAAGAAACATACCATCGGGGATCGGGAACTTTTAGCCATTAAGCTTGCCCTAGTAGAATGGCGCCACCTCCTGGAGGGTGCTCGCTTCCCGTGAATTTCGTCAATGACCACAAAAACCTCCTCTATCTCCAGACAGCACAACGTCTGAATCCTCGTCAAGCGAGATGGTCCCTGTTCTTTGCCCGCTTCAACTACATCATCCACTTCCGACCGGCAGAGAAAAACCTCAAGGCCGATGCTCTTTCCCGTGCCTCCGTTGTTAGTGGGGAGGAAGAGGCGTCCCCACTAGATATTGTAACACCGGAACGTATGATGTCTGTGGCTCCCGCTAAAACCCCCAAGGGGTACCCCCAGGGAAGACGTATGTGCGCCTGCGCTCGGGGTTTAGGGGTCCTGAAATGGGGTCACTGTTCCCGCATAGCCGGGCACCCTGGGGTTCGAAGGTCTTGTTCGTTGATTTCCCGGTTCTACTGGTGGCCTGGTCTCGTTAACGATGTAAAGGAGTTTGTGGGGGCCTGCACCACCTGTGCCCGCAATAAGTCACCTCGCCAAAGACCTGCGGGACTACTCCAACCTCTGCCGGTGCCTAGCTGTCCTTGGAGCCATATTGCCATGGACTTCATAACTGACTTACCGCCCTCTGAGGGTAATACGGTCATTTGGGTAGTCACTGACCGTTTTTCCAAGATGGCTCATTTTGTTCCCTTGCCGGGCCTTCCTTCTGCGCCTCGGCTCGCCAATATTTTTTTTTGAACACATTTTTCCGTATTTCATGGGCTCCCCTTACACATAGTCTCTGACCGGGGAGTCCAGTTCGTCTCGAGATTTTGGCGAGGCCTCTGCTCGCTACTGCAAGTGGAACTGGACTTCTCCTCTGCGTACCACCCACAATCCAATGGGCAAGTGGAGAGGGTGAATCAGGTCCTAGGTACTTATCTCCGCCACTTCACTTCTGCCAAACAAGATGATTGGTCCAGTCTACTACCTTGGGCGGAATTTTCATATAATTCCCTGGACTCTGATTCCGCTGGGGCATCCCCCTTCTCCATTGTCTTTGGTCGGCATCCCCGCCCACCCCTTCCTCTGCCCTCTGCCTCCTCCGATGTCCCTGCTGTGGACAGTCTGGTCCGTGACCTATCCACTGTCTGGAGGGAGACACGCCAGTCCCTGCTTCAGGCCTCGGCCCGCATGAAGACCCAAGCGGACAAAAAAAGAAGACCCCCTCCGTCCTTTGTCCCGGGGGATAAGGTGTGGCTGTCTGCCAAGTATATCCGTTTTAAAGTCCCCAGCTACAAGCTGGGTCCCCGTTTTTTAGGTCCCTTTGAAGTCCTGAGGCGCATTAATCCTGTGGCCTACAAGCTCCGGCTCCCTCCGACCATGCGCATCCCAAACTCCTTCCATGTCTCCCTACTGAAGCCGGTCACCCTTAACCGCTTCTCTCGGTCCGTGGTTCCCCCGTCTCCCGTAGCTGATTCCACCAATATTTTTGCCGTCAAAGAGATTTTGGCCACTAAGACGGTTCGGGGAAGACGATTTTTTTTGGTGGACTGGAAGGGGTTTGGGCCAGAGGAAAGGTCGTGGGAGCCGGAGGAAAACATCCTGGATAGGGGCCTCTTGTCTAAATTTATGCAGGCCAGAAAGAGGGGGAGGCCTAAGGGGGGGGGTACTGTTGCGGGTGTGCCAGCGACCCACGGGTCGGGTCGCAGGCCCACCCCCAACGCCGCAGCACCCCCCGGCTGCGGCCCGGGGCGCGGGCCCATGCGCGGGCCGCGGGCACCCCCGCGTGTCACGGGGACACTTCCCCGTCCACGCTCCTGGTCCCGTCCTGGCGCGCGCTCCTGCTGCCGGCCGGGTGCACGCGCGCCCTCTAGTGCGCGCGCACGGCACTGCCGGGAGATTTAAAGGGACAGTTGCGCCGGTGATTTGGTTTTCACCGGGCACGGTCCCTATTTTAGCCTGCCTCTTCCCCAGCACATTGCGAATCGATAGTGCTTGTGCCTGGAGAGGAAGCGTTCTAAGTATCTTGTTCCGTTACTGTGTACCGTACCTTCTGCCTCCGTCCCTTGACCACGAACCTTTGCCGCCTGTCCTGACCTTCTGCCTGTCCCCGACTACGAGCCTGCTTCACGATTTTGTACCACGCAACACCTCGGCTGCCACCGCAAGCAAGTCACGTCAGGGGTAGCGACCTGGTAGCAATCCGCCGCAGCAAGTCCATCCCGCTTTGCGGCGGGCTCTGGTGAAAACCGGACCTACTTAGACTCCGTTCCCCTGGCGTGGCTTACATCATCGCTTGTGGTGGTCCAGTGGATCCACTACCACATCCGTAACACAAATGGCTTCAAATACATAATATGAGCCCAGAGCAAATATTATATAAGCACTAATTAACAAACTGATGCAAAAGAAGAGAAGACTGCCCTTGAGAGCTTGCAATCTACAAATAAAAAGAGAGAAACAGAAAGTGAAGGATGGAGATGCACAAGGATGTAGTAGCACAAGAAAAACACAGACACAAGGTCATACTTACAGCTCAATGGCTAAACAATGAACCATTCCCAGCAGGAGGCAATACAAGCCCCAGTGCTACCTGGGAGAAATGTAACAGGTGCAGCTCACTAATGAACAGGTGCTCACACACCCATCCTCTAAGGCCTGGTTCACACGGCTTATTGCCGGCAGCCGTGCAGCGGGGCGGGGCGGGGGCGGGAGGCCGGCAGCTCGCCAGCCCCATAGACTGTCATTATCTACGGCGCGTACGCGCTGTAAATAATTCACATGTCACTTTCTCCCCGCCCGGCGGATTCGCCGAGCGTGTAGGAGAGACGGTAATCCACAGTTCTCTGAGAACTGTGGATTACCGTAATGACGAATTGGAGCCGTACTGCAGCGTAAATCCGGCGCACAGTGCGGCTCCAATCCGAACCCAAATAAGCCGTGTGAACATTGCCTAAGGGTCAACTGCCTAGTAAAAAACTGCACATTGGATAAGTACCAGTTCACACCAGTATGCATAAAAAGCACAATAACATACAGGGGAGATTAATACCGGTATTTTTGCATTTGTGCAATCTCCCCACTTATAGAGCTGTAATAATGGCCGTATGTTTGTGTTGTTAAGTAAATAATGTTCCATTTTTCTGTGATTGTTTTTTGTAGTAGCAAAAGATTGATGTAGGTTGGAGACTATCCTAAAGAGATGGGTTTTCAGGTCAATTTTGAAAGTTGTAAAGGTGGAGGAGAGTCTGATTTGTTATCGTAGTTCCAAATTATGGGGGAAGCATGGAAGAAGTCTTGGAGATGGTTGAGTGAGGAGCTGATTAAAGGAGAGCAGGGAAGAAGGTTCTGTGAGGAGCGGAGACTGCATGAGGAGAGGTTTCTGGAGATTATGGAAGAGATGTATGCAGGCACAGGTTATGAAAAACCTTGTATTTCATGATTACTAACTTGAACTGAATTCACTGGGCAAAGGTTGGTGGTTACCAGAGTCCCAGAGGAGTGTGGCCCAGGCTAAGGCTTCACTCGACAGCAATCCTTGGCTCGCTTCATCTCTATGTGGGTGAAGTATTGACTCAAGAATCCCCTGCAAGTCTTAGGGTTCTTGTCATAATGTGGTGGCAGGGAAAGACATTGTGTAGGACCCACGAGGGCCTAAGAAACAGGAGGAAATGGGATTGCCGGATGTGGTGGAGCAGATGTGAACGGTTGAAGGCAGGTTGTGCATGGCATTCACAAGCTGGTCGATACAGATGCTCTTGTGGGCCACTACAGCCGAGATGTCCTGATGTTCAGACAGAGGCACCCTGGTGGAATTCATGTCCAGTCTGTTCTGTCACGGGTATGCAGAAGTGAATCCACTGGACCACCGCAAGTGTGGTATAAGCCATGTTAGGGAGAGGAGTCTAAGGTTTTCACCAGAGCCCACTGCAAGGCTGATTGGACTTGTGCAGTGAGAGACTACCAGGTCGCTACCCCTGATGCAACTTGCTTGCGGTGGTGGCAGGCGTGCAGCGTGGTACAGAATTGTCAGGCAGGAGCATAGTCAGGGACTGGCAGAAAGGTCAGGGCTAGTAGCAGGCAAAGTAGTCAGGAGAAATGGGCAGGAGGTCTGGTACACAGGAATAACAATATAATGCAGCAAAACTCTCTCTAACAACACCAACGGACTGGAAGAGTGCAGAGGGAGCGGAAACAAGATATAGGGTCAGCGTTGTGCTGGCCTTTTAAATATTACAGAGCCGGCTCGTGCCAACACAGAGCAGCAACATCCTTCTGTGCGTCTAGCACACTTGCTCCCTTTCCGTTCATACTCAACTCCATTCTGCCTTAACTCTTCTGGGCATGGAGTTCACTAGAGTTTCACAGGTTGCAGTCACTGGAATCCTCCTCCACTCTGCCATAACAATATCACAGAGCTGGGGAATGTTAGAGACCTTGCACTCCTCCACCTTCTGTTTGAGGATGCCCTACAGATGCTCAATAGCGTTTAGGTCTGGAGACATGCTTGGCCAATCCAACACCTTTATCCTCATTTTCTTTGGCAAGGCAGTGGGCGTCTTGTGTTTGGGGTTGTTATCATGTTGGAATACTACCCTGCAGCCCAGAAGGGAGGGGATCATGCTCTGCTTCAGTATGTCACAGTACATGCTGATATTCATGGTTCCCTTAATGAACTGTAGCTCCCCACAGCCTTCAGGACTCATGCAGCCCCAAACCATGACACTGCCACCACCATGATTGGGCAAGATACAGTTGTCTTTGTAGTCCTCACCTTGTTGCTGCCACACATGCTTGACACCATCTGAACCAAATAAGTTTATCTTGGTGTCCCCTGCTGTGATGATGACCAGGTAGAGTCTATGGAGTCCTGGCCATCATTACTGGAGGGGATCAGGCCACCCAACATGGAACAATGACATTCTGTAGACACTTAGTCACTGTAGTTTCATGCCCATTTTGAGTCATAAAAGTACATCATAAGTATACCCCGATTTTATAGAAGCACAGCTGCCTCTGACGATGCTGCGAGCGTTCCTTCTGGGTCAGGTGGGCTCTCTCGACCTGCATGGGTTCATCCTCAGGAACCATTGGCGGAGGAAGTGGAGGTCGTTGGAAAACGGGAGCCAGACGAGGTAGCCGGCGTGGTCAGTGGAGCTCTTGTTGTCTCTCGGCAAACCGTATGTCAATTCGGGTGGCCAACCGAATCAGTTCGTCCAGAGCGGATGGCAGGTCCCGACCAGCGAGCTCGTCTTTAATACGCCCAGAAAGGCCTTGCCAGAAGGTCGCCCACAAAGCCTCATTATTCCAGTCCAGCTCAGAGGCTAGGGTGTGGAACTGCACAGAGTACTGACCCACAGTAGAGTCGCCCTGACGGAGACGGAGCAGAGCTGCGGCAGCGGAGGAGGTGCGGCCAGGTTCCTTGAAGACGGTGCGGAACCCCTGGAGGAAGGTTTGCAGATTTGCCGTCAACGGATCTCCTCGGTCCCATAGCAGAGTGGCCCAGGCCAAGGCTTCCCCCGATAAGAGGCTAATTATAAAGGCCACCTTAGCCCGCTCAGTAGGGAATTGGTGCCCCAACATCTCAATGTGGATTGAGCATTGACTGATGAAGCCACGGCACTTCTTGGGGTCCCCCATCATAGCGTGAGGGGAGGGGCAGAATGTAGAGATGGTCCTGGTGAGGAAGCAGAAAGAGCAAGGCTGCAAGGAGATCACAGCAACGGGTGCTGGCGTGGCGGCAGCCGCCGCAGGCAGGGGTGGACGGGCCACAAGGTTCTGAAACATGCCGGGGAGCTGGTCAATACGCTGGCTCTGCTGGGCGACGGCCGTTGTGACGTCCCGGAGCTCGGGCAAAGGTACCCTGGCGGTATCCATGGCCAGATTGTTCTGTAAGGGATTGGTGGATTCGCTGGACCACCTCAAGCGATGATAGTTAAGCCACGCCAGGGAGCAGAGTCTAAGTAGCCCCGGTATTCACCAGAGCCCGCCGCAAAGTGGGATGGACTTGCTGTGGCGTGAGGCTACCAGGTCGCACCCCTGCCCGTGACTTTGCTTGCGATGGCGGCCGGGGTAATGCGTGGTACAGAATCGAAATCCAGAGACGTAGTCGGGACAGGCAGAAGGTCAGGACGGGCGGCAGAAAATCGTGGGTCAGAGACAGGCGGGACGGTCAGGGCAGGCGGCAAACAGGCAGGTCAGGAAACGTACGGAACAGACTGGTACAACGGGTGATCAATACAGAACCCCCAACACTCTCTAAAGACACTGAACGCACACCAACAATCTGGCAGAGAGTGCAGGGGGCGTGTACCATATATAGGACCAGCGGCCCTTTAACCCCTTACCGACATTTGCCGTACTCATACGTCAATGTCGGGTAGGGGTTCCCGCAAATTGACGTATGAGTACGTCATGGCGATCTTGCGCACTCACAAACGGAGTGCGCAAGATCGCAGCATGGAACCAGCGGTATATCACCGCTGGCATCATGCCGCATCCCCCCGGCCGGAGTGAGCTCCGGCCGCGGGGGATTAACAGCGACATCGCAGCTGCGGGCAGCAGGAGTGAGCTCCTGCTGCCCGCGATCCCGGCGCAGTAACGGCGCTCAGCGCCGCTACTGATCTCCTACCAGAAAAGCCCGGAATGCTGAATGACAGCATCGGGTTGTCTGGTGACGTCACGATGCCCACAGTGCATTGTGGGCAGCGTGATTGACAGTTTTCCATGGAGACCAGTATACAGCTTATGAGACGATCGTTTCAAAGCCCAATTCTCCCCTGGGGAAAAGTGTAAAAAATTTTGAAAGTTAAAAAAAGTGTAAAAAAGTAAAAACACAAAAAAAAAAATAAAATAAAAACACTAACACCCGCCCTTTTTCCCCTTTACAAACGCCAATCGCCCCAAAAAAGATTTAAAAATAAAGTACCCATATTGGTATCGCCGCATGCGTAGCGACCCACCCTATAAAACTTTATGTTAATTAACCCGTAAACGGTGAACGCCTTTAAAAAATAAACCCCAAAAAAACAGTCACAGAATTCCCGATTTTTGTTCATCCCGCACATGGAGTAAAAAGTCTTTCAAAAACTCATATAAACACAAAAGTAAACCCAATTAAAACTCAGTTCCATCCGCAAAAAAAAAGTCCTTACACAGCTCTTTTATGGAAAAAATTTAAAAGTTCTGGCTATTAGAAGATAGTTGATGCATAAATATTGTTTTACACAATAAAAACACTTTTTTTCAAAAACATTTTTGCTTTCAAACAAAAAAACTACTTTAAATTGGGTATCCCCGTAATCCGTCTCAACCCACAGTGTAAAACTAACTTGTCACAGATACAGCATGGTGAACGCTATTAAAAAAATAAAAAACCCTGCTAGGATTGCAGTATTTTCTTCACCCGGGCCTTCAATAAATGGATTTAAAAGCGATCATAAAGTCTTGTCCCCCAAAAAATGTTACCAATAAAAACGTCAACTCTTTCCGCAAAAAAAAAGTCCTATACAGCCCCAATAAACAGAAAAATAAAAAACGTTTTATGGCTCTCAGACTGCGGCGATGCAACAAAACGTGTTTTTCTTTTCAAATAATAGTGTTTTTATTGTGTAAAAAGCAGTAAAAAATTTAAAAAATATACCAAAAGTGGTATCGCTGTAATCGTATCAACCGACTGAGTAAAACAGCATGTCAATTTTATACCTGCACAGTGACCTCTGTAAAAAATAAAAAATAAAAAACCTACCAGGGTGCTCTATTTTTGTACCAAATGCCTCACAAAAACCTTAATAAAAAGTGATCAAGCATCACATGCACCCCCTAATTGTACTAATAAAAACATCAAATCATCTCGTAAAAAACAAGCCCACAAGCAGCTCCGTATGCAAAAAATTAAGAAAGCTATGGTTGTCAGAATAGGACAACATAAAAACATAATTTTTTTTTAAACTCGCTTCTATTGTGTAAAAGTAATAAAACATAAAAAACTATATGAAATTTATATCATTGTAATTTGTACACGACCCTCATAGTAAAGTTATCCCGTCATTTATCCCGTATTGCAAATACTGTAAAAATGAAGCTCAAAAACAATGGCGGAACTGTGTTTCCCCTCCCCCCCATTTCCATGGCCCAATGCTAAAAAAAAACTACGGAACATCTGTGCGCCCAAAATGCAAAATACACCCTTAGATGAGATCCCTGATGGGTGTTGAATCCAAAATGGGGCAACTTCTGGAAGGTTTCACCTGTTCTAGTACTTTGGGGCTTTGCAGATGCGACCATGGCCCCACAATAATCTGTGTTTTCCAAAAGCCAAATAACACTCCCTTCCCCTTATACACCCTGCCATGCGCCCAAACAGCATTTTACACCCACATGTAGGGTCTTGCATAACTTGGAAAAAATTGCGTAACACAAATTTTGGGGCTTTATTTCCAAGATTCCTTGTAAAAAATTAAACATTTTTCAGCTAAAATTGCAGATTATTGGAAAAAATATATTTTTTTTTATTTTCAGAGCCAAACGCTAAAAATTTTTTGGAAACACCTGTGGGGTCGATATACTCACTACACCTCTGGATATTTTCCATAAGGGGTGTAGTTTCCAATATGGGGTCTTTTTAGGGGTATTTATTACTTTTTGGAACCTTAGGGGTCCGCAAACCTGAATGGCCCCTAAAATAAAAATCGTAATGAAAATGAGG
The DNA here is from genome assembly GCA_025379985.1 of Phyllomedusa bahiana. Classification (NCBI taxonomy): domain Eukaryota; kingdom Metazoa; phylum Chordata; class Amphibia; order Anura; family Hylidae; genus Phyllomedusa; species Phyllomedusa bahiana. The sequence continues at coordinate 1,860 of JAODAL010038005.1, read as the reverse complement.
CCCCAGAGTCCAGTAGGTGCTGCTCCTATTCTGGGGCTTGTGGTTGAGCCAAATAATGCACTAGGGCCACACATGGGATATCTCTGTAAATGGCAGAATCTGGGGAATCAATATTAAGTTGCATTTCCGTGATCACATTTACCGTATTCTTGTTTAATAATGTATAAAAATTGAAAATCTGCAAAAAAAGTGAAATTTTGAAATTTCACTTCCACTTTGCTTTAATTCCTGTGAAACACCTAATGGGTTAATAAACTTCCTAAATGTGGTTTTGATACTTTAAGGGGTGTAGTTTCTTAGGTGAGGTCATTTATGGGGGTATCTAACATACAGGTCAATCAAAGTCACATTTGAACTGGACTTGTCCCTAAAAAATGTATATTGCAAATTTTCTTGAAAATGTGAAAATTACTACTAAATTTCTAAGCCCCCTAATGTCGTAAAAAAAAAAAAAAAACAATTAAAAAAAAAGATGCCAAACTACAGCAGACATATTTGGGAGATGCCTTTGTTATAAACTATTTGAGTGGAATACTATCTGTCTTACATGCAGAAATTTTGAAGTTTGAAATTGGTACATTTTTCAAATTTTTCACGATAAAAGTGATATTTTTCACAAATAAGCATTTTTTAGACCAAAATTTCTTACTATCTTAAAGCACAATGTGTCACGAGAAAACAATCTCTGAATCACATGGATAGGTTAAAGTGTCAAAAAGTTATTCTCACATAAAGTGACACATGACAGAAAAAATGGGGCTCTGTCAGAGAGGCCAAAACTGGCTCCGGCGGTAAGGGGTTAAATCCAGAACAGCCGTCACGCGCCCTAAGCAGTGGGTACGCGCGCAGCGGGTGGCACAGGCAGGAGCAGGGAGCACAGGAGCGTGGACGGGTAAGTAAACTGGCGCCCGAGCCCGGGCAGCTGGGGGATGGTCGCGGGCGGCCGCTGCACCCGCGACGGACCCCCTGCGGGCAGGGGGGGCGGCCCCGGGAGGCGACGGCACACGCACCAGCCCCCATGACACCTGTCTTATTAAACCGCTGAATGGTCTTAGCCACTGTGTTGCAGCTCAATTTCAGGGTGTTGGCAATCTGCTTAAAACCTAGGCCATTTTTATGTAGAGCAACAATTCTCTTTTTATAGATCCTCAGACAATTCTTTGACATGGGGTGTCATGTTGAACTTCTAGTGACCAGTATGAGAGTATGAGAGCGTTAACACCAAATTTAACACACCTGCTCCCCATTTGCACCTGAGACCTTGTAACACTTAAGAGTCACATGACACCACGGGGGGAAAATGGCAAATTGGGCACAATTTGTCCATTTTCACCTAAGGGTGTACTCACTTTTCTTGCTGTGTGTTGAGTTATTTTGAGGGCATAATAATAATAATAATCTTTATTTCTATAGCGCCAACATATTCCGCAGCACTTTACAAATTCAAGGGTAAACATACACTCATTACACATTAAAAGTACTTACAAATGAGACACAAGGTGTGAGGGCCCTGCTCGTGAGAGCTTACAATCTTTTAGGGTGTATGGGTGAAACATACGGTATGAAGTGCCAAGTTTACAATGGGCCGGCCATGTTTTATAAATAGGGGGTGTTTTACAGAAAAATGGATGAACCTGCCCCCCAGACTGTACATCTATATAAAAGATAAGTTTCCTGTGAGTGCCCAAGTGCAGGGAGTGGGCAGATGTGTGTGATAGCAGTTAGGGATCTGGTGGGCCAGACCGAGAAGATGTATTTTCAGGGCCCTCTTAAACTGTGAGGGTTGTGAAAAGTGCCTGACGCCCGCGGTACATATTAGAAAATTGGTCCCCCCTGTGAAATCTTGTAGGGGGGGGGGGG
>JAODAL010038004.1:0-39722 GCA_025379985.1 Phyllomedusa bahiana | reverse complement strand
TCTTTTTTTTAGCCGCCTCATCTATTTGCCGGGAGGAGTCCCATCTTCCAGGGGTTCTTTATATTTGGGGGCCTATAGCAGCCCCTTTTAGTATTTATTTTATTTTACCCCCATGTATATTTACCCATAATGATTCCACTTGTTCATTACCTATAACTATATCTTCCCGCAGTGTTGGCTTCAGACAGAATTTTACATAGAGACATACACCTACCCCTTCCGGTCTTTACGATCCCTTCTAAATAGACTGTAACCCTGTAAGTTAACCGCCCAGTCGTAGCTCTCGTCCAGCCATGTCTCAGTTATCCCCACTATGTCATATTTTTCTTCAGCTATTAGTAATTCTAGTTCATTTATTTTGTTGGTCAGACTCCTGGCATTGGTCAGCATGCAATTTAGAGATTTTTCAGTTTTTATTCCTTTCTCCCTGATATTTTTAACTATTGCTACACCCCCTCCCTCCACTCCACCCCCTGTTTTATTCCTAATTCCCAGCTCTCTATCTTCACTATCTTGCATGCTATCTTTGTAGTTACCCTCCCCCCCAGTCTCTAGTTTAAATATTCCTCCAACTTCCTGGCCATTTTGTCCCCCAATACAGCTGCACCCTCCCCATTTAGGTGCAGCCCATCCCTAGCATAGAGTCTGTAGCAAGACAGAAGTCAGCCCAGTTCTCCAAAAACCCAATCCCTCTTTCCTACACCAATTTTTTGAGCCACTTATTCACTCTCTAATCTCCCTCTGCCTCTCTGGTGTGGCCGTGGTAACATGGTAATATTTCTGAAAATATTACTTGGAGGTCCTGCCTTGAGCTTTTGGCCTAAGTGCCTGAAATCATTTTTAGGACACTCCACCTACCTCTAACTTTGTCATTGGTGCCAATGTGGACCATGACAGCTGGATTCTCACCAGCCCCACCCAGCAATCTATCAACCCAATCCGCGATATGTCGAACTCGGGCCCCAGGTAAACATACTGTTCGACGATCCCGGTCTTTGGGGCAGATTGCCCTATCTGTACCCCTAATACTGGAGTCCCCAACTACTAGCACCTGTCTAGCCTGACCTGCACTCCTATTCCCCATCTTACTGGAGCAGACAGGGGTATTGTCTTACTGCAGCAATGCTATTTCTGAGCTGATATCTACCTCATCTGCCAATCTTGCAAATTTGTTGGGATGTACCAGATCAGGACTAACCTTCCTGACACTCTTCCCTCTACCCTTCTTTCTTTCTGTTACACATCTAGCTTCCTCATGTTCGTTCACCTCCCTGCTACCACCCTCCCCAGCATCTACACCTGCGATTGCTCAGTGAGCAACAAACTCGATTCCAAGTTGGCAATGGATCTCAGTGTTGCCACTTGCTCATTTAGATCCAGGTATGGGCTTCTAAATGTCAGTGTGAACACATCTTGCACAGCAGTATGCCCCTGAACTGTTGCTCAAGGATGGCTACATTTCACAGGTTGTGCACTGGACAGCATTGTCAAACTTTGGAACTCATGGGGATGTTACCAAAAAGATATAGGAATAAATTATAATAATAAGCAATACAATACTGTCCCCTCTAAACTCTCCAAATCTAAAGTCTCTCAATCTCAAGTCTCCACACTTAAAAAAAAAAAAACACTTATAAGGAAAACACACTCGCAGACTCGTTAACACGCTCAAAATATTCAGTTTTAAAACTTTACCCCACTGCTGATTGGCTGTGCTGCAACCTCTCTTTCAGGAGCAAAAGGCACTTTACTGTTTATCTCAAAGTCTGCCAAGGCAAGTGGAAAGGTACAATACTTATCCTGAGAAGGCTTTCTGCAGCAGTTTTAGAAGAGATGAAGCCTCAGTTAAATTTTCTAGCTCAGGCTAAATCGAATCTAGAGTTTTATTTGTACGCCAAAAATATGGTCCCTCATTTACTATCACCATGTGACAGATTTATCACAGTGGCTCATGCTAATTGGTAAATTGGTGTACCTATTAGAGTTGCTTAACTTTACATTTTTGATGACTTATTTCTATGCCTGCAACTTTCAATTGGATTTCATTTGCAAAGCTGTTTGTTTTAAACAGTATGGCCTTATCTTGTTTTCTGTATACATTTTCCATGTCGGTCGTTTCGCCCTCTTTATTTCATGGTGAGGCTCTACTAATTTACATTGTCTAGCCCCCGGTCGTATTCACGGGAGCGTGCATTCCTGCCTCGCTCACTCAGAATAAGGGGCCGGCAACAATTTCACTCTGTACACCCAGCATCTCCACAGTAACACTGCAGCTGCTTCTACAATCCGAAAACAGCAGAATTGTGCCTCGGTGCCTAATGCTACTGCGTGTAAACATAAAAGGGCGACAGATCGGTGCTGCTCTGGAAGAGTTCATAGAACACTGGATTCAACTGTAACAAACCTCCAGCTGTGAGAGAAGAGAACAGTGCTCTGAGTTCATAGAAGACCATCTAGACTGAATGCAGGCCTGCGGTACGTAAACAGGTCTTACAAAATAGGACTGCATAGGAGAGGAGTGACATGTGGACTCCGACAGAGAGAGGGGGGGGGAGCACACGGGACTCGGGAAGCGGCCGAGCATGAACAGTGAAGGGGGTGGGGGATGATGTCATCCCCCTTCAGTTAAGAAACACCCAGCTGGGAGGGGAAGAAAAGCCCCTGGATTTCAGGAACTGAGAAAATCAAGCTATAAGAAAACAGCTGAACTGATGAAGCGATACATCCTCTTTAAGCCCATAATTAATGTCTCTGAAACCTGCTGCGCCAAAATTGTACCACATTTTAACTCCTTTTAATACCCTTTTCTGGTACAACCACATTAGTAAATGAGGGCCATTGCTTTTAAAATAAGATAAGACTGAGGCTGTAGCCTAAACTAGAGTAGTTTAAAGTGGGAGCTACTTATACAGGCAGCTCCTACTTCATGGGCGACATGGAGGAGCAGACCGCGGGCAGGAAGTTTTTGTACAATCCAAAATATGCAGCAAAATACATAAGTGGAATTTCCCTTTTGTGATAGATCCAATGTACTTTCTTTCTCATTCAAAAAGAGCTTTATTGAAATAAGGTTGGATAAGTGAAACATTTACAGAAAATTATCACAGTGGTTATGGTTTCGTCAAATTACAGCGAGAGTATATCAAACAGATTAAGCTTCAAAGGTACATATCAGTAAACTAATGCAGTATACAAGCTCACAATCCTCGTGATACTACTGCCATGGGCGAGTCAGCAGACATGGGGTGACTCAGTGGTCCAATGTACTTTCTAATTGATAGTTTTGGTTTTTTCTTATTTCGAAAAGGATTGAGAAGAGGAGTACTGTCTTATGTAATTACTCATCTGTGCTTTAATTTGGTTGTTTTAGCCTACATGAGCAATTTAACCACCCTGTTTTAAAGAAAAACTGTTGGATTCTCTTGTACAATGTTTAATTGTCATGGGAAAAGTATACCTTACACATAATTTGGTACTGAAGCGTCTGTAACAATCCACCCTATAACAGTTTTTTACCCCACAAGGTAAAACCATAAAGAAAAACTAAAATTGTCAAAATGGCTGTTTTCTGTTAATGTCGCCTCCCAAGAGCAGAAATAAAAAAAATCAGTCAAATTTTTTTTTCACTGGTAAATGGTTTTATTGGAAAATAAAAATGCAAGGGATCTTGAAATGTGGTGACAGAGGGAAATTATTTTGTGAATAAAAGGATTTTATCCCAAGAAATAGAAATAACATAATCATATACATATGGTATAATTGTAATTAAAATGACCCATAAATAAAGTTCACTTATATTTTATCCAATGACTGCTGTAAACCTAATTCTCAAAAACGTAAATTTTTTAAGGTCTCCTGAAAAAAATTATACTTCCAAAGAATTCCAATCAAAACTCCAAACTTTTGGAGTTTTATACAGCTGAATTGATGAGCGGGGAGAGAGCGAGGAGTTAGGGCCACAGGAAAAAAAGAGCAAAAATGCAGGGTGAAAGTAATGTCGGTAACGGCTTAAAATACATTTATGGTATGTGAGTCGTGCCGAAAGATAAGCATTTAAAATCTATAACATTTTTTGGAAGGTGTTCGATCTCCATAAATTTCTAGATTTTATCACAAGGGCATGATGCAAAATATATTGCTTCTTCTGTTTGTACAGATGTGTTTTCATCAATGTGTTTTATTTTTATAATTCTCTCTAGCTTTTCAGTAAATCATTAGAGCTAGGACTATCTTGTTGCAAGCAGAGTACATTACAAATTTGTGTTTTTAATACTTTTGTGTTTTAACAGATTTTCATGTTTTTTCCACCTGCCTCAGCAGTTTGGAAAATTGATGTGTCCAATGACCGTATTTGGGTGCTTTTTGTGGTGGGAAAAAAAAACTAAACAACTTTTGAGGGATCCTTAGGACCACAGCCGTGACCAGCTGCAGGCAGGGATGCTAAGGGCACGGACACCATGATGGCAGATGGAACACCAGGCTTTCAAGGTGTCAGAGTAGACCATGGTAACATCTGAAGTGCAGTCTTCCAGACCAGCAGGCGTCACACCAGTAGCACAGAACCCTGGGCCAGCAGGCAACTGGACAATAACAGAAGAGTCAAAAGTAATGTAGACACCAGGCACCAGCAAACTTGGAACCGGATTCTGGTTTAGCAGTAGATGAAATGAAACACAAGTGGACGTGCAACACTAGTGTGTTAACCAGGGGTAGAACCAGGAGACAGGCCAAGGTCAGAACAGATGGGCAGAGATTAACCGCGCTCAAGAACTTGGAGGGCTTGATAAATGGAGCAGAGGATCATGCTAGGAAAAAAACTTTGAGATTCTTAGTTCACATGTTTTGATCAAAAAATGCTTAAGCCACCCCCGGCTACCTAACGGGATCTCAAGGCGGGTGATCCTACTCTATTTTTACCTCTCACTTGAGTCAAATTCAGACTTCTCATTTGGGTCAACAGACCTCCATAAAGGGCCGTTCACACGGCTTATTTTGGGCACGGATTGCAGCCGTATTGTGCGCCGTACTGTACTGCAATACGGCTGCAATCCGTCCCAGCCATTAGGGTAATCCACGGTTCTCATAGAGAACTGTGGATTCCGTCCCTCCTCCCAGCTCGGCGAATCCGCCGGGCGGGGAGAAATTGACATGTTCATTATCCAGGCGCAATACGCGCCGTGGATAATGGAAGTCTACGCCGCCCCCGCCCCTTATTCAAGCCGTATTGCGGGCGGAATCCGTCCCGCAATTACGGCTTGAATAAGCCGTGTGAACCGGCCCTAATCCAGAGAGAAAAATAAAAAAGCACCAACCTTACAAGCATACTGCACTGATATAACAACCTGTGGAGGTGGGTGGGGGTGCAAGAGACCAAAATGGAGGCATCCATTCCTCCCTATATAAATTAAAAGCAATATATGCCAAATGCGACATATAGTTCTGCACAAAAAACATTTTTTGATCAAAATGTGAACTAAGAATCTCAAAAGTTTTTTTCATGTATTGTAGTTAGCATAAATGCTAGAGGTTTCCATGTATTGTTTGATGACCATACTACGCACATAGACCCAGACTGGTGGTAGTGGCTAGGTTTTATCGCTCCACTAGATAGAGTTCTTTGCCAGGGCATTGAGCATCGTGTAACTGGATAGAGAAACAATGCACTGTTACCAGGGCAGAAGACCAAACCACCAGGTTCAAATGACTTGTTGCTGGCTGCGGTGACACCTTGCAAATCATGAGAAAAACACTTCTCATTTAGACCAAAAAGCTCTAATTTGGGCTGCTTCATCCACAAAGCATTGTTTCAATAGCTTTATAGTTTTTTGAGGTATCTTTAGCAAACTACAGATAAGGAGCCACATTCTTTTTGGAGTGCAGCGGCTTTCTTCTTTTATCCTGTCATGCACACCATTGTTGTTCAGTGTCTACCTAACAATAGACTCAGTATTATTATTATTTAATGTGAGAAAGGGCTTTAGTCACTTATAGGTCACCTTGGGTTTGTTTGTAACCTCTCGGTCCATTATGCACCTTCTCCTAAGTGTAATATTTGTTGGCTGTCCATTCCTGGAGACAGTAATAATGGTCTTGAATTTCCGCCATTTGTACACTGTCTAAAGAGTCCAGACTTGTCAAAGGTGGTTTTATAACCTTTTCCAGTCTGATGACCATCCAAAATTTCCCTAAATTTTAGCCCCTTTACAACTTGTTTTTTTTGGGACCCCATTTTTATATTTCCTTTAAACATGTGTTGGGAAGACCCACACATTCTTTTTTTCCGGATCAAAAATTTAAAAATTACTTTAAACCCCTCCCACCTGATTGTCTTCAAGTTGATTGAAAACACCTGATTTTCCCTTAAATTTTTAAAAATTTAAACTTCTTTCTAAGTGTCACTTATGTTACAACACGTTTCCCTGATTTTAAAATTTGGTATTTTTTAATCTACTTTTAGGACTTCAGATGTAGGCCTAAAAGTCAAGCTTTTGAAAAAAAACTTTCAAAATTTAAAAGGGTCCCCAAACCCTTTAAAGCACCGCTGTTTTAATATAATCCTGAAATTAATTGAGATTTTAAAAAATTGTTGGGGTAAACCAAATGTTAAAAAGGGTTGTTAAATTTGTAATCAAAAAAATTTTCCCTTTTTTCCCCTGAATCCTGGCGGGTTAAAAATAGGTCTCAATGATCGTGAAAAAAAAAACAAAAAAATTTATGAAATTTTTTTTTTCTTTAATGGAAATCCTGGGTGTGGGTTTAAAGAAAAATGATATTTTTTGTGCCCCAATGTGGCTGTTGTAAAGTATATCTTCTATTGTTGTTAAAAAAAATTTTCCCGGGAAAGATGGAAAACCCCCCGTAATCTTATTGGAAAACAAAAAATTTTGGTTTCCCTTTGGGTTTTAAAAAAAAAAATATAAATTTTGGGATACTTTTAACAAATTAAAAAGGTAAAATTTTTTAAAAATTTATGTTGTGAGGTCCAACATGATATATTGCTTAACTTTGATTTTACTTTCCCAATGGGAATAGGTTAGTAAAAATTTAAGTACTTAAACCCAGTTTTAAAAATTTAAAAATAAAACCCAAAACCCAAAGTTTACCCCAAAAATCTAAAATGAAAACATATATTTTTTAGAAATGAAATCCAAATTTTAAGAGAGACATAAGAGAGTGCTAAAGTGTTGAAACACCTACGAAAAGTATCCAAAGAAAAATACAAAATATCAGAGAGAAATGAAAAATGTATATCAAAAGTATAAAGAAGTAAAGGAATACAGAACAAATGTGTGTATGGGAGAGTTGATTTACACAATCTATGATGCACAGTTAAATCATGGAAGTGAAAGGATTAAGAAGTCTTCTGCTGACCTATTTTGTCTGTTCCCCTTTACTTTTACTTATTTCTTCATACTTTCAGCTAGTGTTGTTCATATGTTAATACTATCCATATACCGCAAGGCTTTCTTTATTTTATATGTTTACAATTCATTAGCTTTTGAAACATATTTTTTTGTATTTCTCTTATATTTTGTTTCTCTTTTTTGGGTCCCTTTTTTTTGGGGGTTTTAACACCCAAGAACTGTTTTAAAGCTTATGTTTTTTATACATACTTTTGTGATTTCAATAATAAAGATACATGTTGCGTTTTGTACAAAGGGGTATTTATTGTTCGTTTAGGTGTTGGGTTTTTTTAATTTTTTTCTTTTTCTAGGTTTGAGTGCTTTGGTTTAAAAAAAATTTTATTTAATGATAGCAGCAGAGATCTTGAAAAAACGCAAGAAATTGGTACAGAAAGTGTATTAAGAAATTTCAGTTTTTAAGAACACAATAAATTAATATGCTGACATTGGAATACCCATTTATTTTTAATGTATATTTAAAAAAAAAAAAAAAAAAAAAAAAAAAAAAAAAAAAAAAAAAAAAAAAAAAAAAAAAAAAAATAACAAAAAAAAAAAAAAAAAAAAAAAAAAAAAAAAAAAAAAACAAAAAAAAAAAAAAAAAAAAAAGAAAAAATTTTTTTTTTTAATAAAAAAAAAAATTCCTGAAAATAAAGGTATTTGTTGCGTCTCCCATTTGATTGGGTTCTTTACTTGGGATTAAATTTTTGGGGGAATGTTTCATAAGAATTATTTGCCTATATATAAATGTATATCTGTAATACATTTGCTTTTAAGATTGCAAAGTATAAATGAAATCGGCTTAATTAGATCTTGTTTGGTATTTATCATGTTATGCATCACCTAAACTAATGTTACCTGGGTTATACGAGAATAGAAAAAGAGTGCGTTTTTAAATTTATTTATTTATTTTTTACTAATAGAGGCACTTGTAAGTGGTTTACACCCTGCTGTGATGTTGCAGTCATTTTAAGGTTAACAAAAGTCTTATTACTTTTTCACTGTGGCACAACACACTTGATAGTAATAGTCACCTTAAGTGTTAGATCGCAAAGTCAGGTTGGTATGGGCCTAAGGGTGCTAAACCACCTGGAGTTCTTTGCAGAGTAATACCATGCTCTTATTCAAAACAGCACTTTTGGTACTTGGGGCTTTGATCTGGCCAAGAGGCAACAAGTCATTATTGGGATGCTGAAGCTAAGCAGCTATTACATTGCTTTTACTACTGTCCCCCAGGTATAAAAGTCTCTCTTAGACTAACAAGCGTCTTTGGATCACTCATCCACTTCAGTGACCCTTCTGGACTACTGGTTCCAAGTTTATCTCTCACACCAACATCTATGGTAGTATTACATAAGCGATCAGAAGATTGCATCGTGAAATCCCCTAGTGGAACTAAATAAAGGATATTTTTGGTTCCATCTGGCCCCATCTCCAAAAAGAATGAAAGCTAAAAGTAAATTAAGTTAATCAGTAAGTCTGTGTGGCCCAGAACGGTAGGAATGAAAACCACATCTCCTCTAGCAAAACACTTTATTCTCATAGAGCTACAGTTATGGCAGAGTACCCTAGTTATGGCTATGATTGTGCAAATGCTGTAAAACAATCAACTATACATATCTGATATTAATATAAATGCACAGACCAATAGAATAAAGGAAATGTGTTAGTTATGCTATATGGTAAACAGTGCAAAATTTAAAATACCAAAAAGACAGAATTGCTGTTTTCAGGTGCGCTTATTGTTTTAAGCTCAATCTGAAGCCTTTCTACCAAAGATGTGAAGTGTAACTATATATGTTGGGGCAGATTTACTAAGCAATATGTGCCAGTCTTCAACCACAAATTGTGCCAAAAATTTTGTGTACATACTGTGAGCCTATAAGACCCGAAACAGCAGTTAGGAAAGATACTGTTGGATGTCACCAGAGGAAGGGGCTGCAGCAAAGGAGGGAGAACCCCCGGATCAGAAAAAAAAACGGGATTGTAGAGAGGTGTGAGCAGAAGCAGGGAAAGCGTGCTAAGGAAGGTAGGGTAAGATCACCTACAGTATGTGTAAGTGCAGTGGCTGCTTTTCCTTCAATGTAGTCAGATTGGGAAGCGTGCACATCAAGAGGCCTATTGGAGTACGTGGACAAAGAGGGAGACTCCCATCCCACAGGCGATTGGAAGAAGTACATGTCAGAGGACAGAAGCTGTGGCAATTTGCTCCTGATAGGTACTGATTAACAGTGTTCCTAAAGTATTGCTCTGTCAAGTTCCTGGTCCACTTCCGCTCAATAATGTTAACCTGCAGCCGGGTTGCGGTCTATACTTTTTCTGCTCACCGGTATAAACATGTTATTATGCATTTTAGACAATTTTTGTGACATCCAGGACAGTTTTAATAAATGTCTAAAAAAGGGAGTGTAACTAAAGTCTATAAATGCTCCAGATTTATTAATGGTGTCTGCCAAAATTGTGGCTCAAAGTGCTGGTCTAAAGTAAATCAACCAAGACGTAGCAAAAGATGAAGAAAAGTGTCAAACACACCTATCAAGATGCAGCATATCGATCACACGACGATCCCTACTGTGATACATTTGCTGTGTTTATGCTATGCTAAGCAGATTCACGCATCTTTTACTTGTGTTAGGATTTCATAGGAAAGGATATTTGCCAGGAGTTGATAAGCTTTAATCTGCTGTATCTGCTCGTTTACTGGCCCCTTGCTATTATTGATTGCACAAAAGAATAGGAAATCCTTGCCTAAAACAATTTACAGTCCAAAAAGAATTAATTGCCATTGACTAAGTTAATTATACAGATCAGGCATTTCCTTAATTTAAGCAGCTGTACTACACAGCGTGTGTAATGTCAGACTTGGCTTAATAGATTCTACACACATTCTTTAGCCAAAGCTAAATATTTAGCTACCAAAGAAAATCTTTAAATGGAAAAATGGAATCTATCTATCTAAAGGATAGCTTCCGATTTGTGAAATATTCTGGATTACTGGACATCTAGTACACAAGAAAAACCAACTTTTAGTGTATGTTAATTTTTTTTTTTTTTTTGTTTTACTCTCGGTTTGCAGTCCGAAACAAGTCCCAGTCATTTCTATGTGGTTTTGGATGCGTTAAAAAAAAACACATACAAATGTTATGGCCACATTTTATCCAAGGTTTTTAGCCATCCCCATTTACATCAATAGTACATTTTCATGCGATTTCCACATTGAAAACGACCAAAGAATGAACATGTTCTAAGTTTTTTTTACGACGTGTTGGTTTTGAAAGCTGACCACTGAATACATGCATTGTATAAACTACAACACAGATTTTCTATTGAGGTCAATGGGAATGCTTTTCTTTCCACTTCAGACGAGTATTTCAGATCATAATCTGCTTATTTCTGACTTGAAATACTCGTTGTGTGGACAGAGCCTTAGGCTATAGTCTTGTGACATTTTTTCGGATGTGTATTTTAGTGCATCAAAAAATGCCTCTGCCAGTCAGAAATCTTTGCTTCATAGATACTCTACAGTCCTCAAGGTCCCCAATTTCTTCCATCTCCTACACCAACCTGGTTGTCACAAGCTATAATAAATTGCTCTTACCCACCCTGGACATAACTGCACCACTTAAGTACCATTTCTTCAGAGATAGAGCCTGACAGCTTTGGCATATGCATTAAATTCAGCCCACTACCTAAATTAATGGCTATTACCTCAAACCTCATCCAGTCCCACTCCCTGGTTGATCTTTTCATCTTTCTTCAAACACGTCAACATAACCCCTTTACTGAAAAAGGAAATCTGGACCCATCCTGTGCTACTAACTACTGTCCTGTCTCTAATGTGTCCTTCAACTGTAAACTCTTGGTCTACTTTGGCCTAGTACACTATCTCTCTTCTCAACCCTTTACGTTCAGAGGTTTCTGCATTTTACCCTCCACAGAAATTGCTCTAGCTAAAGTCTTAAAAAATCTCCTGACAGCTAAAACTCAGGGTAATTACTTGCTGTTGCTTCTTCTGGATCACTTTACAATGTTTGACACTGCAGATCACCAACTTCTCAGCATGCTCAGTGCCATTGGCCTCCAAAACACCGCTCTCTGTTGGTTCTCATCCGACCTCTTTGACTGCACAGGTTCTACTACTTCGCCTCTCCCTCTTGCTGTTGGGGTTCTTGGTCCTATAATCTTTTCAATCTACACAGCCCTTACTGGAAAACCATCAGCAGATTTGGCTTCCAGTACCATCTCTACGCTGATGGCACTCAATTATACACCTCTTCCCCTGACATCACCACTCCTGCCCTGCTACAAAACACCAGTGAATGTCCGCTGTCTCTGACATCATGTCCTCTCTTTTTCTTAAACTAAACTTCACTAAAACTGAACTTCTTGTCATTCTGCCATCTACTAACCAACCCCCATCTGCTATTTCTGTCTCAGTATGTGGCACCACCATAACTCCTAGGCAGCAGGCCCGCTGTCTTGTGGTTACACTAGACTCTGATTTTGTCCTTCACTCCCTATATTGAATGCCTTGCCCACTCTTGTCATCTGCACCTCAAGAACATCTCCAGAATCCATCCTTGTGAAAGCAACAAAAACACTTAGGCCTCGTTCACACGGCTTATTTTGCCGCAGATTGGCGCCGTACTGCGCGCCGGATTTGCGCTGCAGTACGGCGCCAATCCGCGGCAGCCATTACGGTAATCCACTGCTCTCATAGAGAACAGCGGATTCCGTCGCTCCTCCCCGCTCGGCGAATCCGCCGCGGGGGGAGAAAGTGACATGCACATTATTTACGGCGCGGACGCGCCGTAAACAATGCATTGTCTATGGGGCCGGGAGCGGTGCCCCCGCCACGCTCCGGCCCTTCCCCCGCCCCGCCCTTTATTCACGGCGGATTTGTGAGCTCAATACGGCTCACAAATCCATCGGGAATAAGCCGTGTGAACACGGCCTTATTGTTGCTCTTATGCTTTCTCATCTTGACTACTGTAACTCCGTGCTTTTCATTCTCCCTCTCTGTAAACTCTCCCCTCTCCAATCTGTCCTGAATGCATCAGCCCGGGTTTTCTTTCTTTCCATCCGCTATACGGATGCCTCTAACCTGTGTCAGGCACGGCACTGGTTGCCCATTCAGTACAGGATACAACATAAACTGATTACTCTCACCCATAAAGCTCTTCACAGTGCTGCACCCCCTATATCTCCTCCCGCATCGCTGTCCACCCCCCTACCCGATCTCTGTGCTCTGCTTATGATCTTAGATTAATTTCCTCATCTGAATCTGAACCTCCCATCCTGCCTCCAAGACTTGGTACATATTGCACTTGTTCTCTGGAATATGCTACCCGTACAATCAGGTTAACTCACAACACTTGTAGTTTTAAACAAGCCAAGATCTATAATTTCTAATCCCCATCCTTCAGACACCCCCACTCCTGACACTCTATGAACTCGGACACCTACATGCATTTATCTACATATAGATGTACTGTCTTGGGGACAGACTCATTCATTTTTAAGTGTATTACCCTATAATAATAGAAGATAGCTTAACCACTGTCTGAACTAAACAATTCTCACCTTTTGTCTTACCTCTATTTTCACACAGATTGTAAACTCTTAGGAGCAGGGCCCTTACACCTTTTTTGATCTGTTAATAATAGCTTTGTTACTATATAATGTCTCCGCTGTAGCTCCCTGTGCAGGGGTCTCGGCAGCCTGTGTCCCTGCTGCTAGTATACTTACCTGTCCCAGCTCCTGTCCCTGTTGCGATGAGCGTGTGTGCCTGCCGGGACTTAGTACTCACCAACCCTGTCTCCGCTTCCTGGGGACCAGTGCGCATAGTGAGCCTGCTAGGGCACGTGCGTGGCAGCTTTCTGCTATTTAATGGGACAGTATCCCAATTACCTGCCTATTGACCCAGGGGCGTCGCTAGGAAGTTTTATCCGGGGCACGAGCCCCGGATAAACCTGCCTGTGCCTCGAACCTTGCTGGACTCTAGGCCGCTGCTATGGGCCTGGAGCGAAGACCGTCTCCGCAGCTGTATGTGCGTCTGCTGGACACACATACAGCTGAGGACTCTGCAGAGTTACCCGCCGAGCCGCATGTATGCCTGTGACTCGCCGGACTGTCCCGGCACAGGCAGCCTGAGTACGTCATCCCGCTGCCTGTGTCGCGTGATGATGTCACTCCACCTGCGCCACGAAGAAGACGGAGCCAAGCGGGAGCTACAGGGACCGTATTACCTACATATACTGGGGAGCCTATTAATATACTGGGGACATTTATTAACTACCTATACTGGGACCATACATTAACTACCTGTACTGGGGCCATACATTAACTACCTGCATTGGGGCCATACATTAACTACCTAGTGAGGATTCTAAAATGTTTGTGTGGTAAATTCTGCAGACACCAGGAAGGCCAGGAGAAGTCATCATGGTGGTCTGGGTCGGATGGAGGAGAGAAGGGAAAGTGAATGACTCCGATCAGTAAAGATGCCTCCTGTAAGTCACTAAATGTAACTGCAGTGTAATCACTTACATTTCTGCAGAGCCTACATACAACTAGTATCTACCGCTGTATGGTCACTGTATGGCGGATATATACGTCTTCAGAGCCTGTGTACGACAGATAGTCACGTGGTGGTGGCGTTTGTTTATGGTCTGGCAGGATTATTTTAGCCTTAAGTAGTAATAGTTTTGTGTCTTGGTTTTGTATGAGTTTTTTTTTTGTAACAATGATTCGTCTGGTATATTTACTTCATGTATCGGTGTATTTTTTGGTGATTATTATTTAGGGGTATTGTACTGTCATACATAGGTGATCGCTTTTGAAAAAGTAAATTTATCAGCTCTGATTTTCATTGTACAGTGACTGCTGAGTTGATGGACAGGATCTATGTGGAATATGCAGAAAATTAGTGACAGGAACATAAGTTTTTTTCTCTGTAAAAATACATCCGCAGTTCACAATGTGGTGTAAAAAATGCCATGTAAACCCAGCCCTACTGAGCAAAAAGTAACACACAGGGCCCGGGCCCCGGATGTTTTGGGACCCTAGCAATGCCCCTGTCTTGACCTGTGACCCCTACGTATAAGAGGAACTTCCTGCTCTTGCTCCAGTGTCAGTTCATTGTTGTGTGTTGTTCATCTGAGCACCTGACCTGCTACTGGGTTCTGCTATTCAAGACTTAACCCCTGATATGCCTGGTTCAGTTCATGCTGTCCATCAGAGCTCCTGACCATCTAGCCAGCATTTTTGCTGTCTTTGCCCCAGTGTTTATTCCTACTGTTACATGTTGTTGCCCCAGTCCAGTTACCTGTTGTATTCCTGCTTTGGCATCAGTCAGTTTACTCCTGCTGTTCCGGTCGCTGTACCTGTCTGCTACCCTCCTGTTACTTGTAGTCCTCCTACGGCTGTTTACCTGCTACCATTGCTCCCAGTGTGTGGTGTCGCTGTCCTGCAACTCAGCTGTCACCACAGGTGGCCACATCAAGGGTAGTGACCTGCGGGTTCCCCGCAGCCAAGTCCCTCCGGCCTTGCGGCGGGCTCTGATGAAGACCGGGGGCCCCTTAGACTCCGCTCCCTGGCATGGGTCTCCACCTCTGCTATCTTACCCGCTGTGACAACAGTGGATCCATACTTACAGTACTAACCGACGATCGATGTGTCAGTGCCTACTGGTTTTGTTTGTATTTATTCCCTCTACATTGTAAAGTGCTGCAGAATATGTTGGGACTATATAAATAAAGATTATGTCATCTACATAGAAAAGAATCTCCCAAGCAGTTTTTTCTAAATTTTATATCTCAGGACTCTATGTTCAGTATTATGTATTTCTCTCTCTTTTTTTTAAAAAAACATAATTTGTATTCAAAGTTTTAAATATATAAACAGAATTGGGCACAAGAGAAACAAGGTAGTGTCAGCTTACAACAAACAAAACATACAAAATATATATGTCCTCATAGGAATAAAAAAGTAAATCTTTAACAGAGCTATCAGTCACAATATAAATAAACATATAACCTATATCCTATATATAGACAATAGAGTTAACACAATTATGAGGTAAAGCTGAGACTCTATGCACTGGCAAATAATACAATGCTAGCCCAAAAAAAAACCAAAATAAACCATAACTATAACCTGGCACTTGGGTCATATTAATACACTAAATCGGTTTAACCAGGGCGGGGGTTACTACAGGGCTGCTCTGGAATCAGAGTTGAGATATAATATATAATACAGTGAGGGCTTCGGCTCGTTGGCTGGAGGTCGGGTGGGAACCATAGATGGGAATCGCGTTCGTAGAAAAAGGCAGTTCTCGCAGCGGGTAGATGAAGATGAGTCAAGTCAACTGGGTGGATTTCCAACTTCCAATCAACCCAGTTGACCTGCTAGACAGGAAGTAAGATACCAGGACGTGTAAACAAAGGGCTTCATGACTTCCCTAATCTCATCCGAGGTGTAGAAGGTTTTTATAAAATTTCCACATTTTTTACAGAACTTAGAGGACTGGGTCTCTTTGGTTCTGATGATGTCCAGTTTATCCATCTCTAGATGGTGTTTGACGGAGCAGATCACTTCTTGGACTGAGGGGACATTAGAATCCAACCATTTTGAAAGTAGAGATCGTTTGGCCGTTAATAGAAAGATGTGCAGGAGCGGGATGTTCTTACAATGGTTTGGGAGGTTGTGGAATAACAGCTGAACCGGGTCAAGGCTTAAATCAGCTTGTAGGGAGGAATTGAGAGTGTTCACCAATTCATCCCAGAAATCTGCAGTAGCGTTACAGGACCAGATACTATGCAGAAAATCTGTTCAAGGGGCGTCACACTTAGGACATGCGGTGAGACGGTAGGGACAGTTGGGGTGGGGTATTGAACCCAAGTATGGCTGAGTGAGCGATTCTGAAGTAGGTGTCCTTCCACTTCTCATTGACAATGTGTTTACAGACAGCCCGCCACCCTTGTAGGATTTTGCCAGAGGTATCCTGGTCGGGATACAGCTTTTCCCATTTGGTAAAGATTTTAGGGGAAGCTTTATCACTTTTGTTATTTCTCTCTTAGTTATCTCATAATTTTTCTTTCATTTTAATCTTTTCGTGTTTTTGTATGATAATTTTTAAATCAAAACCTGGTTTTCTATATAGTCTCAAGTTACAGTGTTTTTAACTTATAATAGTCACCCCGGCATCCATTAATATTGTTACTTGAGGTGCCAGTGTATATACAAATACATAGACTGGGTTATCGATGTAGAATATATACTCATAAACACTTTGAGTTTTCAGTATGCATTGTGGAAAAATTAAGTTTATAAGAAGCGTACATACTGCTTCCTAGTGTTCACAAAGTGGATGACAGTCTGTGGCTTCTAGCAGCCAAATGCCTTAGGCTATGTCACCACTGCATCGGACAAAAAACAGCCCGAAAGTGGCCGTTTTTTTTCCCGATGCAGGACCATGTTTTTTGTCACACTTTGTACAAAAACCGCGGTCGCTTCTCGTTTTTTTGCCGTCACCCATACAATTGTATTGTATGGGAAGACGCCAAGAAAACTAAAGGCGCGGCGTATTATACAATATGTTGTATAATACACTGGCGCCAGAAGACGAGCAGAGAAAAGACAAGCTGTGGAGAGTATGGGGTTGCAGGAACTGTCGTATCTTAGGCTCTTTTAAAAAACTAAAAGCGCCGAAGATACGATCGGATTCCTGTACGGTGGAGACAGCCTAATTTATCACAACACTGCGGTTTCTGATTTTCAAATTTAATAATGGACATTTAGTATCTAATTTTAACCTTCTGTTAAGTATAAATGTAAAGAAACACTGGGCAAAACTGATTTACTGTGTTATACAAAAACTGAGAGGTGGTGTGTGACACACAGATTCCAAGAGCAATACAGTAGAGAGAGTAAACTGGTACCATGCAAATCCCCCTGCACCAGGTAACTCATTCAGACAAGAATACTGTACTTGCTTTTTACCGTCCATATTCAGGACATAACACCTAGACCCGCAGGATTTATAATATGTAAGTGGGGTGAAGCAGAACCATGGGTGGTCCAGATGATACATCCAGAATATGGGCAATTACCCCTTTATGATGCTGCCTCGATTGATGCATATCAATACAGTGCATTTTTGGGGGCTTTTACCTCTATATAGCAATAACTTTTTTATTTTTTGTCAGTGTAGTTGTATGGAGGCTTGTTATTTCCAACCAGAGTTGTATTTTTTAAAGGCAGTATTTTAGCTCCATGCAATATATTGTATAACTTTTAGAGCCTGTCTACACAGCATAGTTTATTGGTCGGTTTTTCAGATAGTTTCTAAATCCGCAAACCATCTGAAAACAGACGCTCCCCATAGACTTTAATAGAAAATCCGTTCAGCAGTCCCCACTGAACAGATTTTCTGCTGGCGTTTTTTTACACCACTGTTGTTCCAAAAAACTTAGAACATGTTCATTCTTCTGCCTGGTTTCCAGACAGAACATGAACATTGAAGTCAATTGAAACCGAGCAGAAAGTGAATCAACGTTTTCTTGCACAGTTTTTGGTCGGTTTTTGGTATTTGCACAATTTTCTGTTTAAAAAAAACGTCCAAAAACTGCTCAAAAACCTGGTCAAAATCAGTGACAAAAACCATCTAAAAAACAAAAACCACTGAATTAATGACCAGTTTTTGTGTTAAAAAACATCCAAAAACTGGTTGGGATGGACGGTTCTGCTGAGATTAGAACCTGGCAGATTTTGTCTTTTGCCGCATGAATGCACCCTTTGGGTTTTACAGTGTGTACTGTGCAGTATAACTAACATTATAACTTCTACCAAAATTTGTCTAGTTTTTTGTATGTTGTACTACTTTTGTACAATATAAACACTTTCAAATATTATTTATTTTTGTGTCAATACATTTCAAGAATCATTTTATTTATAAAGGTTGGTTCTTTATGGGGCACATTTTCATTGGTACCATTTTGTGGTATATTTGAGGTTTTGATCACTTTTTTTTTAAATATATTTTTGTTTTCCAGAAATCAAAACATGTGAAAACGACCTTACATTTGCCATGATACAAAATAATTAGAGATGGGCGAATTTCTCAAAAATTCGATTTGGCTACTTCGCCGAATTCTCCGACAAAAGTCGTTTCGGTCCGATTTACTTCGGGATGAATCGCGTAAAAAACAGCTATTTCCAGGCTGCTCAGAGCCTGTAGGGTGCTGTAGAACATTGTGCCATGCTTAAATATGCAGAGGGAGCTTGGTTTGGTCTTCATACAATGTTGTGTATTAGTATGACACGCACATGACTGCCGCCGCTCTTAGAATCGCTTCACTATAAAATTCCCTGGGCACTTAAGAGGGCAAAACTTATCAAAAAACTGAAGCGGGAATGTAGCCTGATAAAGTCATTGCAGCGACAGCTGGAAAAAAACAAGCTGAGGGCTCAGGTGGCAACATCAGTGACAGAGTGTGTAGGTGATGGCAGCAGCCACAGCAGCATGAGGTCAGAGAGTGGCACAATGACATTCTGGAGGAGGCAAAACAGGAGTAGGCCACAGAGTGGCACAATGACACAGTGTGGAGGTCACGGCAGCAGCAGCATGAGGTCAGACAGTGGCACAATGACATTCTGGAGGTGGAAAAACAGGAGTAGGCCACAGAGTGGCACAATGACACAGTGTGGAGGGCACGGCAGCAGCCACAGCAGCAGCATGAGGTCAGACAGTGGCACAATGACAGAGTGTGTAGGTCACGGCAGCAGCCACAGCAGCAGCATGAGGTCAGACAGTGGCACAATGACATTCTGGAATCAGGCAAAACAGGAGTAGGCCACAGAGTGGCACAATGACACAGTGTGGAGGTCACGGCAGCAGCAGCATGAGGTCAGACAGTGGCGCAATGACATTCTGGAGGTGGGAAAACAGTAGTATGCCACAGAGTGGCACAATGACACAGTATGGAGGTCACGGCAGTAGCCACAGCAGCAGCATGAGGTCAGACAGTGGCACAATGATATTCTGGAGGTGGCAAAAACAGGAGTAGGCCACAGAGTGGCACAATGACAGAGTGTGGAGGTGACGGCAGGAGCAACAGCATGTGGTCAGAGAGTGGCACATAGACACAGTGTGGATGTCACGGCACCAGCAGCAGCAGCATGAGGTCATAGAGAGGCACAATGACACAGTGTGGAGGTGGGTGGCAATACCAGTCCCTGGTAAAGATGGTTGGTGGCAGATGGAGAAACTGTCAGCAGATTTGTGGCATCAGGCGGGTGGCGGCATCAGAATAGTGACTGAGGCAGGTAATTTGAATCCAGACTCATTTCTCACAGTTTTGGTAAGGCGTCATGGCTGATGTAATCTGATGCCTAAGGCATTGGTTTGTGGAAATCCTGGCCGATCCACGCCTGATTCATCTTGACAAAGGTCAGTCGTTCCACATTTCCCGTGGACAAGCGGGTTCTCCTTGGGGTAATGATGGCCCCCGCCGCACTGAAGACCCGCTCTGATGCCACACTACTGGCCAAACTGTGAACTCGGCAAGTTGCGACCACACATCCAGTTTGGCTGCCCAGTAGTTCAGCGGATCTTCTAACTGGGGTGGCAGAGTGCTGTCCAAGTAGGCTACCACCTGTTGGTTCAGGGACTGCTCCAGGTCCTGCTGCTGCTGCTGGCAACTGCCCTCCTCACTAGGCGGGTGAAGGAAGCTGCTCATCAGTGACTCCAGACTTAGGTTGCTGCTGATGGAGCTGGTACTGCTCCTACCCCCCCACCTTCCCCCAGCAGCCGCGGCAGTAGTAAGTGAGCGCTGAGGAACCCCCCGGTCAGAGGAGGGACGATGCCGCACATAGGCAGCGGCCAACTGACTACGGAGGATTTCCCTATAGTATTTGAGTTTGTCCTCCCTCTCAGCAGCTGCGAAAAAAGCTCCCATTTTGGACCGGTAGCGAGGGTCCAATAGGGTGGAGAGCCAGAAGTCATCCCTCTGCCGGATGGTGACTGTTCGGCTGTCACTAGCCATCCCAAATCAGCATGCTGCGGGCCATCTGCACAAGTGCTCCGAGGGGCTCCCTGCCTCCATCTCCACTGTATACTGCCACGGTGCTTGCGGGTCATCTACCTCGTCTCCTCATCTCCATCACCTTCTCCAGCTGCTCCTGCTCCTCCTCTCTTGTCACCTGGGTAGAAAATCCACTCATTTCACCAGACAATGCTTTTGCTCCAATGTCCTCCTCCTCCAGTTCAGTCCTCACCGGACTCATGTGGCTGCAAGATGTAGTTGCCACGTCTCCAGTCCCCTGCCCAGACAGATTTTTCAGCATCTGTTCCAGGACATGAAGCAGTGGAATGACGTTATTCAGCCCATAGTCCTGGCGACTGACAAATAACGTGGCCTCCTCGAATGGCCTCAGCAAACGGCAGTTGTCACGCATGAGCTGCCACTGGCTGACATCAAATTTGCACAGGGGAGTACTCCTGTCTGCCTGGATCATCAAAAAATCGTTAATGGCCTTTCTCTGTTCATACAGTCGGTCCAACATGTGCAGGCTGGAATTCCAACGGGTGGAAACATCACATAACAGAGTGTGTTGGGGGAGGCCGTACTGTCGCTGCAACTCGAGGAGGGTGTTCCTGGCTTTGTAGGAACGGATGAAGTGCATGCACAGTTTCCTGGCCATTTTCAGAATCTTCTGAAGATCGGTGGAAGATTTCAGGAACCTTTTCACAACCAGATTGAACACATTCGCCATGCAGGGTGCATGGACCATCCCTCCTCGGTGCAGCGCGGACACCATGTTCCTCCCATTGTCCGTCACCATGGTTCCGATTTGCAGTTGGCGCAGAGAAAGCCACACCGATTTTGTTGCTGCATGACATGGAGCAGTTCCTCCCCTGTGTGACTTCGTTCGCCGAGGCGTGACACCGCTGTGCCCTACACATGTGGTATGATGGAGCAGCACTTGTGTAGGCTGAGATGGTGGTGGTGGAGGAGGAGGCGGACATTGGCGCAGAGGGAACCGGATGGGACAGAGGCGGGTTGAGGACAGGTGAGGGCCGCTGACCCGCTCATGGGCCATGCCAACTAACGGTTGTGTCTGATGTTCCCACCGACTCTTGGCTGGGGTTGTTAGATGTCATCTGGGAGAAAGTGGATGACCTAGTCAACCAATCAAGAACCATTGGGTTGCTGAACAACACACGGCCGCTAGATGTATATGATAAATACACACCCTGTATTTGACTCCAAATGAACCCAGTAACAAGCTTGGGTAACCCTTGGATATAAATTGCGCTCCACAAATGGGCAGGAAAAATTTACTTGTATGTGCCGTTCAAAAACACTGTGTATTTTACTGAATATAAAAGCGCAAACAGGCTTAATTAACCTTTGGATATGAATTATGCTACAGAATTTCTTCTTTGGCGGTGAAAGACGTTTCTTTTACTGAATACAACTGCAGAAAAATACTTAGTCAACCCTTGGATGTAAATTGCGCAAAAGAAATGTGCTGCCAACAATTACCAGCTTTGTAGCATGTTAAAACGGCGTGTATTTTACGGAACACAACAACAGAAAAGCTTGTAATTAACTTTTGGTTATGAATTATGCTACAGGCAAAATTTCTTCTTCAGCGGTGAAAAAGAACGTTTCTTTTAGTGACCACAACAGCAGAACAACGCTTAATTAACCCCTGGATGTAAATTGCACAAAAGAAATTAGCAACCAAAAATTAAGTGGTATTTGGATTGTAAAAACGCTGTTTCTTTAACTGAATACAACAGCAACAGGCTTAGATAACCCATGGATATTCAATGTGCTCAAGAACTGAGCAGATAGCATTAAAATGTATATGCAGCTGAATTGGACGCACACTGGACTTCAGTTCCACTACCCCCCACAATCAGAATTAGAACGTACGAGAAGCAGTCTCGGAGACCAGCTGTTACACCCCCCAAAAATCGCTGTATAAAAATGAGTTCTTATATCAGCTATCATAAGCAGCCGCGGCAGCACCTTCCCTTATCAGTACAGTGAGAGCGGTATGAGCTCCCAGCGTCGCGCCCAGACTTATATAGTGCGGTGACGTCACAGAATCCCGCCGGTCTCTGATTGGCTTCATCTCTGCACATGTCATGTAGGCTATGCCCTTCTTCCTCTCAGAGTTCTTTGCCCCATGTAGCGCCATGTACTCGCAGCCATTTTATCAATCAAAAGCACGCTTCGTTCACCCGAAGTACCCCAAACTTCGACTTCGTTCAGAACCGAAGTTTTCCTGAAATTCTAAACGAATTCCACTTCGTTAGAATCCATTCGCCCATCTCTAAAAATAATACAAAATAAAAATGCATGTGACATTGATCACTTTATGAAATTTTTCAGCAGTTAGGATCATCAAAAACAGCAGTTCTAACATTGATTTTTTTTTTTAATTATAGAGGATAAATAATGTGATAATGTTATAGTTTGAATAGCAGAAATACCAAGTTTGGGCAGTTTCCCATAGAAAAGCATTTTATTTATTTAGAATCTTTTTAGTCTTAGGGTATGTTCACATGGCGTTATTTCAGCGTGCATTTTGCCATGTATTTGCGCTCTAATACGGGCGAGATGCATGCTGAAATAGAGAACTATGGATTATGCCTCCTCTTCACGCTCGTACAACACGATTGTATTGTAAGAATGGGTAGATAAGTGACATGTCACTTATTCACGGAGCTTTCGCGCCACGAATAATACATACCTATGGGGCCAGCTGTACTGTATGTGCCACAGTACATTGTGTGAACATACCCTTAGGGTATGTTCAGACGATTAAAGCAGGTGCGTAGATACTGTGCGCACCACTACATGCCTGCTGCTTTAGAAGTACGAGCTGGCTAGTGATTACTTCCAAAGTTCTCCCATTGACTTTCAGTTTCCCCAGCGTGAAAGCCCCGCCGGAAGGAAGTGACATGTCACTTCTTTCTCCTGGCACTCAGTATGCCTTTGAGAGCTCTGATTTTACCGTATTTGCGGGGTTTACTTTGGGTAGATTGCAGCGCAATTACGCGCCGAAAATACACCGTGTGAACATACCCATACTATAGGAATTGACAATGTGATCTTTTGATACATTGCAATACATTGTATTATACTTGACAAGCATCTTATAACACCCTGCTGCTTTGCTGCTAGCAGCCCACTTAGGCTATGTTCACATGGCTTAAAATTGGACGTATTTCAGTCCGTAATTACGCGGCGTAGTGCGCAAATTATGGCTGGAATACGTCCCAGTCATTACGGTAATCCACAGTTCTCATAGAGAACTATGGATTATGTCTCCTCTCCCTGCTCGGCGAATCCGCCGTGGGGGGAGATAAGTGACAGGTCATTTTCTAGCAGCGTATAGGGGCCACTAGTAATGGCCCCTATACTAATAGCCGACCACTCCCGACCCCCACCGCTAATTACGCCCCGCAAATAAGCCATGTGAACCCAGCCTTATAAGCATGAAGACCTTTGATAGGGTCTTAAAATGTTGACATTAAAAGAGTAAATTATCCTACATTGTTTGGAGTGTCAATAACATTTTTCACCTACCAATATGTAAAGCTAGGTGCAGTCACATTCTGTGAGGTGTATTTTGAAGTGAAGATTTGGAGCACCACAATACAATTAAATAAGTCTATTTGTTTAGATAATATTTTTAGATTAATAGCATAAATTAGTATTTTTATGAAGGCTATGCCTACACAGCACTGGTTTTGGTTCAGATTTTTGGCTTATTCAGTATTTTGAATCCGACTGTAGCCATTGTCCCATAAACAGCAATAAAAAATCTGTGCTGTAGTCTACACAGCACAGATTTTTTCCAGTTGATTTTCAAATCAGTCAGATTCTGTCGGATTTTAAAACTTGCTGGAGCTTCTGTCGGATTCCCATACAGTCAATGTACTGGGCCAGTGGGAAGTACAAAAGCCGACCAAGGTTTAGCGCAAAACCACAGAAAAAAACCCGGTCCAGTGATGTTAAAATGCCATCGGATTTTGGATGGCATTTCAACATTGCTGTGTAGACATTGACTAAGTGGCGCTATTTGTCTTCCATGTTCTGCAGTGGTATCATTTATCAAGCATTGGTGAATCGAGCATCCTCTAGTTTGGAAATAGCTGCAGCTGAAATACTGTTTATGGCTCCATGAGTGTTGTGCCTGCTCTAGTACAACCAATCCAGGTTAGCAGATTGCTTACTGCACCATCCTCAAACCTGTATTTAATAAGGATTACTGCATTACAGTGCCTTTTTTGAATTTTTTAGAGTCTAAATTTGAAAGTTCAAGAATTATTAACTAATATATTAAAAAATGATCAGTGCTGCCCACTTATGCCAAATGACACCTTGGAGTGTACTTCATGCTGTCAAGAGCCCTCAGTTATGTCTAGATCCTCATTATCAGGTTTGATTTGTAGTGATAAGAATGCAAGGCACATGAGAAAATGCCCTCATAAAATAGCATAGCGTGAATGGCAAAATTCATACTAATATGTTAATTAGTAAATTGAAGATACTAATCACATCTCAAGCTCATTCCCATACATGCTCTGCATGTTAATTTCACTTTTAATATTATTATCTATGTAGTCTCACTGTCATGAGAGAACAGTAATCCCCACTTTGTGCATAATCACAAATAGAGGGCCCTTGAGCTTTCAGCTCTTTTCCCATAATGCCTTGCAATATGCAGATGCCTAGTGGGGTGCAAAAAACTATTTCAAATCCCCACACACCAATATGGTGCTCTCCCCAAGGAGAGATATTCCCCTTTCTAATCCCAAAAGTGTTAATCCTCAGAAATAGTTGTTATATGTCACCATACTGCATATGTTCAACACTTTTAGAAGTGCTTATCATGCTTTGAGTTTTTTAGATTTTCTAAATGGGTGAGTGGCTGCCTCCATTTTGGTTGTGCACTGTACCCATCCACTTAGGCTTTTTTGAATCTGAACAGAGTATAACTGGACTTTCAAACCCTGAAAGTATGGAGGCCTTCTAAAGCACCAAGCGAGGTGAGAATACTAGTCTAGTGTAGGTCCCCATCTAAACTCAGGTTAACTTGTCTCTGGTGGGTGGGCCCTCACAGATTTGATCAAAATGTGCTCTAAGAACCTCAGATTTTCCTGCATCCTAAAAGTAGCAGAAATGCATTTTGTAATCATTTATATATTTACTGTTTAAAGAGAATATGTAATCAGGAAATGACATATTGTTTAACTGATGTTTTTATGTTAAACACATTTTATAAGAATTTTTGGTAAAAATAAATTGGTAGATTTTCCATATCACTTTTAATATTTTTTAAAAAATCCTCAAATCTTGCATTTTTTACTGTGGCCACTAGATCTAATAACAGTCTGACACTTTCTGTTCTGTAGAGAAAGCTCTTCAGCAGTCTCCTAATTATCAGCACAGACAGAGTTACACTGAAAGGTGACACCAATGTGTAGATAACACAGGATCCACTATTCCCAATAGAAGATAGACACAGCACACCCTTTCTGTATAGTGATTTCTTCCCAGGTCACAAAGCACGTCTAGAAAACTCTCCCATAGAAGTCAATGAGTCTGCTCCTGTCCATGAAGCATCTCTTTAAATGCTGTTAAAAGCAGTGCAGGCAAGATGGCTGCCTCTATAATCTTATACAGGCAACAGAATTAAAAAATCTACAATCAGAAAGTAAAAACAACTAAGAAGTAAATAATATGTATCACTATGTTGTTTTAAATAGTAAATATATATATATATATATATATATATATATATATATATTTATTATTATTATTTACTTTTGAGCGCCCTTGGTTCTAGAGAGCTGTACATTTGGGTTTCATACATAACATAGGTCAAACAAGTACAAAGGTGACAAATTAATAACTAACAACTGGTACAGAAGGAGAGAGGTCCCTGCCTGTGAGGGCTTACACTATAAAAGGCAGGTGGGAAGAGACAGAAGGTGAGGGGCAGACATGTTTGTGGAGGGTGTAGTGACAGCAAGGTTATTGTTGGTTATAGGCAATCCTGAAGAGATGGGTTTTCAGGTTGCTTTTGAGGCTGGTGAGAGTGGGGGAGAGTTTGAGGTGTTGGGGCAGCGAGTTCCAGAGTATGGGGGAAGCATGGGAGAAGTCTTGGAGACGGTTATGTGAGGAGCTGACAAGAGGAGAGTGGAGAAGAAAGTCCTGTGAGGAGCGGAGATTGCGTGAGGGGAGATATCTGGAGATTAAGGCAGATATGTATGGAGGGGAGGGTTATAGAGAGCCTTGTAAGTCAAGGTTACTAACTTGAACTGGTTTCGCTGGGCAATGGGAAGCCAGTGAAGGGATTGGCAGAGGGGAGAGACAGAGAAGTATCGAGGAGAGAGGTGAATCAGATGGACGGCAGAGTTAAGGATGGATTTGAGGGGAGCGAGGGTGCTAGCTGGGAGGCCACAGAGAAGGATGTTACAATAGTCTAGTCGTGAGATGACGAGGGCATGGACCAGCATTTTTGTGCTTTCGAAGTTAAGGAATGAGCGGATACGGGAGATATTTTTTAGGTGGAGGCGGCAGGCAGAGGTGAGGGTTTGGATGTGCGGTTTGAAGGACAGATTGGAGTCAAGGGTTATCCTAAGGCAGCGGACTTGTGGAGCTAGTGAGAGAGTGTAGCCATTGACTGTGATAGAGAGATCAGGTGGAGGGATAGAGTGGGACGGTGGGAAGATGATGAATTCAGTTTTCTCCAAGTTTAGCTTCAGGAGATGTGAGGAGAAGAAGGAGGATATGGACGAAAGAGAGTCAGGGATCCGGGAGAGTAGAGAGGTAATATCTGGGCCGGAGATGTAGAGTTGGGTATCATCAGTATACAGATGGTATTGAAAGCCATGCAATGGTATAAGTTGACCCAGACCAAGAGTGTAGATAGAAAAGAGTAGTGGGCCCAGGACAGACCCCTGGGGAACACCAACAGAGAGCGGGCGAGAGGCGGAGGTGGAGCGAGAATGAGAGACGCTGAATGTCCGATCAGTGAGGTACGAGGATATCCAGGAAAGGGCCAAGTCCATGATGCCGAGGGAGGAGAGGATGTGTATGAGGAGTGAGTGGTCGACAGTGTCAAAGGCGGAGGACAGGTCTAGGAGGAGAAGCACAGAGTAGTGGCGTGAGGCTTTGGCAGCTGCTAGGTCGTTGGTGACTTTGGTAAGGGTGGTTTCTGTAAATTGGTGGGGTCGGAAGCTCAATTGCAGTGGGTCAATGAGAGAGTTGGTGGAGAGATGAGAGGAAAGATGAAGATAGACATGCTGTTCGAGGAGTTTAGAGGCAAATGGAAGCAGTGAGATGGGGCGATAGTTGGACAGACAATAGGGGTCAAGAGATGGTTTCTTAAAGATGGGTGTGATGGCTACATGTTTAAAGGAGGAAGGAAAGGTGCCAGTGGTTAATGATGATAACAGTGCTAAGGTCAGGGATGAGGTGGGATGGCAGTGGGTCAAGATTACAGGTAGTGAGGTTGGATTTGGACAGCAGAGCAGAGAGCTTGTCCTGAGTGACAGTAGAGAAGCAAGTTAGGTAGGAGTAGTGATGATCAGGTGTAGAGGTGGGATGCGGGGACACTGCAGGAATAGAGATAGTCGAAAGGGGATTGCAGGGTAAAGCTTTGTCTGATGACATTGATCTTATTTATGAAGTGAGTGGCGAAGTCATCTGCTGAGAGGTTATATTGGTCATAGATTCTCTTCAGCTGTCTCTTAGAATTTGCTGAGTATTGCTGATATGTTTTTTGTGACTATTCTGCATATGATGTAGTTTATCAATGCAAAACGAATCCATGTCTACTTTTAAAAGGTGCATTAAACCAATAACACATGAAAGCACCCTTTTTAGCTTAATAAAAGTATTATAGTTATGAGAGAAAGAGAATACACCCCCTATGAAGTTTATGGTTTTAGGTTATGTTCACACAGCGTATTGCGGTGTCTACTGTACGCACTGCAATACGCTGGGTGTTTTAGAAGTACGTGTTGGCCAGTGCATACCTCTAAAATGCTCTGTGCCGGCTCCCATAGACATTCACTTTCCCTGCCATGTTAACAAAGTGAAGAAGTGACATGTCACTTCTTTTTCCCTGCGTGTAATACGTGTCGGGGAAAACAGCAGGTAATCACAGCTCTCAATGAGAGCTATCAATTATCGTATTTACGGTCCAAACTATGGGCGTTTTGCAGTGCAATTACGCCCCAAAATACGGACCGCAAATATGCTGTGTGAACATACCCTTGTATATAATAAAAACATCTGATCCATAGAAGGTATTAACTTTGGTGACCTCAACCGCAGATGAACAACAACACATGACAAATTATACTGTGCCATTATTTATTTAACAAAAATAAAGCCAAAATGGAAAACCCTTGCGTAATAAACCAAGAACGTTCCATGAATTAACAGCTTACAGAACCAGCTTTAGCAGCAGTAACTTGAAGTAATTGTTTTCTGTATGACTTTATCAGCCTCTCATATCCATATGGAGGAACTGTGGACCACTCTTCTTCTTTGCTTCATTTCATAGAGGTTTGCTGGCATTCCTTTAGCTATTCTTTTACACCCTTAAAGAGAACCTGTCACATAGGTTATGCCCCCCTTGCTGAGGACAGCACAAGCTAGTGTCAGACCTGCTGTTTCCAGGGCTGTGTCCCTTATTTTGTAAAATGCTGTCGTTTTCGAGTATTTAATGCTCAAATCTGCAGTTTTCAGCCAGAAAAGAGTCATGAAAAGAGTCAGTTTTTTTCATACCCTGCCTATCTGAGGCTAGCCCCACACACCTCAACTGATAAACCTATTACTTTAAATAGGTATAAACATGTGAATAACTGCCAGGTGGGCGGGGCTTACACCTTCTCATGAATAAGATTTGAGCATTAAATGCTCTAAAACTACTGCATCTTAGAGAATAAGGGACACGGCACTGGAAACAGCATGTCTGAAACTAACTTGTGCTGTCCTCAGCAAGGGGGGCATAATCTCCGTGACAGGTTCCCTTTAAGGTCCCACCACAACATTTCAATTGGGTTGAGGTTTGAACTGTGACTGGGCCGTTGGCGCTCCCTGATTCTTTTATTTTTTTAGCCATTCTGTTGTAGGTTTCCTTGTGTGCTTGGAATCAGTCTCCTGTTTTATGACCCAGTTTCAGAGCTTTAGCTGTTGGATAGCTGACTTCACATTTGATTCTAGAATACTTTGGTATATAGGGAAGTTTACAGGTAATTTAATGGCCTCAAGGTAAGTGGGTCCTGTGGCTGAGAAACAAGCCTAAATTATCACCCTTCGACACCATATCTGTAGGTATACAGTAGGTGTTTTGCTGAACTTGGCTTTCAACTAATGTGGCACTCTGCATTATGGCCACACATCTCCACTCTAGTCTTGTCTCTCCAAAACACATTGTTCCAGAAGTGTTGTGGTTTGTTCCGAAACAACTTTGCCAACTTAAAGTTTTTTTTTCACCATAATGATTAGCTTTTAACATGTATGAAAAAGGTAAATAAAGACTATTATCAAATACATTGCTGTTCTCATTTGTTCTGCTTCAGATCTAGAGTAGATCTTACCTTGCTTGTGTACAAAAGTTGCCTTAGGTTCTCTGCTCTCAATGCTCTAGCAGTCCTGTTTGATCTTGGTAATGTCACTCTCTTCTGTGCTCCAGAAAAAGCTCACTAGCGAAACCCTGGATCGGGCTTAGCAGCAATGTAATGCCGCTCCATATGTTTTTTTTATGCTTTGTAGTTTGGCAGTATAATAAATGTACTACAAGACTTTTAATTCTTCTGTACAGTCTGTGCTATGGTTTTTTTGGTTTCCTTTATGTTTAGGTTACCTTTGAAAGAAACAGTTTGGGCAACATGTATGAATCCTGGCGCTAACGGGCCAGTTCTAAATAGCTTTAAGGTAGTGTAGAATGTGCCAGAATGTATAAACGTGTTCTTCTGCAGTTCATACATACAGCCGCAATGTAGAGCCAGTACGACAACTCAGGAAGATCACCTTTAACCTGGTCTGGCTGTTCTAACTGTTCTGCGCCTAGGTTTGTCATCAAAGAATCATAAATGTGTCTACTTCTATGAATGTGGTGCAACGCCCCCAGAACACCACTAATCTTTAGTGCATTACAAAGTGTTGGGGCCGGCGCTGATTGCGCCAAAGATTGGAGTGCGACTGTTCATATATCTATAGCACAGGGCTATGACAGCTTTTTGCCGCAAAGTATGCCAGAAAACTGGTACAGCCCCGTTCATGCAGTACAGACCAAAAGTTTGGACACACCTTCTCATTCCAACAGTTTTCTGTATTTTCATGACTATAAAAATTATAGATTCACACTGAAGGCATCAACCTATGAATTAACACATGTGGAATTATATACTTAACAAAAAAGTGTGAAACAATTGAAAATATCTGTTATATTCTAGGTTCTTCAAAGTAGCCACCTTTTGCTTTGATTACTGCTTTGCACACTCTTTGCATTCTCTTGATGAGCTTCAAGAAGTAGTCACCTGAAATGGTCTTCCAACAGTCTTGAAGGAGTTCCCAGAGATGCTAAGCACTTGTTGGCCCTTTTGCCTTCACTCTGCGGTCTAACTCACCCCAAACCATCTTGATTGGGTTCAGGTCTGGTGACTGTGGAGGCCAGGTCATCTGGTGTACCACCCCAACGCTCTCCTTCTTGGTCAAATAGCCCTTATATGGTCTGGAGGTGTGTTTGGGGTCATTGTCCTGTTGAAAAAAAAAATGATGGTCCAACTAAACGCAAACCGTATGGAATAGCATGCCGCTGCAAGATGCTGTGGTAGCCATGCTAGTTCAGTATTCCTTCAATTTTTAATAAATCCCCAACAGTGTCACCAGCAAAGCACCCCCACACCATCACACCTCCTCCTCCATGCTTCACGGTGGGAACCAGGCATGCAGAGTCCATTCATTCACCTTTTCTTCGTTGCACAAAGACACGGTGGTTGGAATCAAAGATCTCAAATCTTGACTCATCAGACCAAAGCACAGATTTCCACTGGTCTAATGTCCATTCCTTATGTTCTTTAGCCCAAACAAGTCTTTTCTGCTTGTTGCCTGTCCTTAGCAGTGGTTTCCTAGCAGCTATTTTAACATGAAGGCTTTCTGCACACAGTCTCCTCTTAACAGTTGTTGTAGAGATGTGTCTGCTGCTAGAACTCTGTGTGGCATTGACCTGGTCTCTAATCTGAGCTGCTGTTAACCTGCGATTTCTGAGGCTGGTGACTCGGATGAACTTATCCTCCGCAGCAGAGGTGACTCTTGGTCTTCCTTTCCTGGGGCGGTCCTCATGTGAGCCAGTTTCTTTGTAGCGCTTGATGGTTTTTGCCACTGCACTTGGGGACACTTTCAAAGTTTCCCCAATTTTCGGACTGACTGACCTTCATTTCTTAAAGTAATGATGGCCATTCGTATTTCTTTACTTAGCTACTTTTTTTTTGCCATAATAGAAATTATAACAGTCCATTCAGCAGGACTATCACCTGACTTCTGAACAACACAACTGGTGGTCCCAACCCCATTTATAAGGCAAGAAATCCCACTTATTAAACCTGACAGGGCACACCTGTGAAGTGAAAACCATTTCAGGTGACTACCTCTTGAAGCTCAACAAGAGAATGCCAAGAGTGTGCAAAGAAGTAATCAAAGCAAAAGGTGGCTACTTTGAAGAACCTAGAATATAAGACATATTTTCAGTTGTTTCACACTTTTTGGTTAAGTATATAATTCCACATGTGTTAATTCATAGTTTTGATGCCTTCAGTGTGAATCTACAATTTTTATAGTCATGAAAATACAGAAAACTCTTGGAATGAGAAGGCGTGTCCAAACTTTTGGTCTGTACTGTACATGTCGCCCTTCGTTTTTAAACAGATCTTCTGATTTTTTGAAAATCAGAGAATCCTGACTTTATTTTACACTTTATGGGCGACATGAATGAAGATTGGCGCGTCGGAGCGCCCGTTTTCGCCCGATCTAAAGTGAAAGCTGCGCCTCATTTATGTCGGCCCCCAAAGTGCGCTCATACATGCGGTGTAAAGTTCCTTGCGCCTCGCCAGTGTGTGAGGTGCAATGCAGGAACTTAGGCACAGAAGGACTGCGCCTAAGATTTACCGCCCGAGGAGGTGCGCTCATACATGCGGTGAAAAGTTCCCTGAGCCTCGCCAGTGTGTGAGGCGCAGTGCGGGACTTAGGCGCAGAAGGACTGCGCCTAACATGTATTTCGATTCTAGACAGGCTGGAAATCAGCGAAAAATCATTTAACATGTTAGTGAATAGCAAAAAGAGTTGTCTTTCAAATGAATGAATGAATGAATAAAGAGAAAAATTAAAGTTGAATAAAAGACATAACAATGTATAGAAAAAGTTGATCGTTTAAAATTAAAGCAAATATATATAAGCTCTCCAAAGAAAGAAAGAATAGCTAGAACAGGTCTTTAAAAAATGGAGAGAATTGTGGGGGGCGTGGCCTAGCTATGGTGGTGTGAGGACATGTTTGAGGGAGCTCCTCGTGCCTCTTTCCTCAATCTGGCTATCTTCTCCACTCCAAAGATGGGAAAATCGCCCAGAAAACAAAGGTCCACGTCAGCCCAACGCCCTGGTACCACTCAGGGGGACCTGGACCAGTTTTTTGACACGCAGCGGTCGCTTACCTTCAGGGAGGGTGAAGGCCCTGAAAGCCTCCAAGATGGCCGCCGCAGCATGCTGAACGCTCCAGCTCCAGCCACAGACGCGGCAGCGGTGAGTGCCGCCGACAGTCTGCAGTCTCCCACAGCGCGACCCGCAGCATTATCTGGCGGATCGCGGCCTGGATCTCCTCTATCTGGGGAATTCCCCGATGCCTCTTCTCTGCCGCGGAGCACCACGAGGTGCGCTCAGTGCGGCCGGATCCCCAGCTCCCGCAGCATGCCCTCCCTGCATCGTGCAAGGCCCACAGAGGGATCCAACATCAGGAGGGACCCGGCTCTCTGCATCAGCCCAAATAAGTGCCGAGGGGTTGGAACTGTGTCCTTGCCCCCCCAGCTCCCAGGCTCAGGGGCCTGTAATGGAGGGAATGCCTAAGCCCTCTCTATACCAGGGGGACACCCTCTCTCCTGGTCAGGAGGGTGTTTTAACCCTTTCTGGGCAACTGGTAGGCTCTCTTGCTGGGGCACCACTGACTCCACAAAACAAGTCCCTTGGCAGTGCCCTTCCTCCAGCTTTAAAGCATCAGACGCACGGAGGACACCAGGAGGATGCTATACTCTCCATTGTTCCACTGGGGCACTCTGCCAGGGGCCCTACATCTCCTTCATTGGCTGAATGTATCCCTTCCACAGATCCAAGGGGCTCTCCTCTCCTTATTAGTGCCGGTGGACTGACCCCCACCCCATCATGGTCGTCGGGCTCATCTTGGGGCACTTCTCTAAATGACAACCAGAACTTGCCATCTGCCAGGGCTCTTCAAGTATGTGTCAGACAGAGTCCTAAGCAGCAGCGCTTGTCGTCCTTTGGACAAATACCTCATTCGCAGTTAACCGTCTCAGCGGGTTCACATTCAGCAGCAAATTTTGATGGCACCCCATCAGTTTTGGCGCTCTCTTCTCACCAACCCTTCCAGGCTTATGCTTCTCTCCTGTTGTCTGGAATAGAGGCATCATCAGAAGATAATAGACTAGCCACATTGGCGGATATGCGCCTACTGATGCAATCTGTCCCTTCCAAAGCATATATTACTTCCTTAGCAAAACAGGTCGTAGAGGAATGCAAGCACGAATTTGCTGTCTTCCGCACTGAGCTAACCGCTTTGAGCTCCAAGGTGGAGGAACTTGACCAGGCTCAGGAGCAGACATCCAATACCCTGTCCTCACTGAAGGAAGAGGTTGCCCAGCACTCCACTCAACTGTTTTCCCTGCAACAACACTTGGACGATGTGGAAAATAGGAGTCGCCGGAATAACCTGCGTGTCCGGGGCTTACCTGAATCTATACCGAATTCTGATCTGTTTCAAGTTCTCTCCGAAATATTCAACGATCTGCTGGGTCGACCTGCTACAGCCCACATTGAGATTGATAGGGCCCATCGAGCCTTGAGGCCACCGAATCCGGATGACCCCAGACCTCGTGATGTGATCTGCAGGATCCACTACTTCCTCATGAAAGAGGATATTCTTTATGAAGCCAGGAAGAAAAAGTCTTTGTCCTATCGCAATTCCCCTATTCGTATTTTACAAGATCTATCCCGGCTCACCTTGGATCAGAGATCATTGTTGAAACCGATCCTGGATATCCTTAGGGATAGAAATATTCCCTTCTATTGGGGGTACCCCTTCGCTCTTCATATTCGTATGGACAAGCAGACTCTCACGATCCGCTCGTCTAAGGACGTCCCTGCGGTCCTCCAGGTGCTCAAGATTACGGATCTCTCCCTCCCGGACTGGCCGTCCCTATCAACTCTCTCCTCCAGCGTGACCCAGCGGAAGAGACTCCCACCTGTCACTCCCTTGTCTTCTACGGATGTTCCCCTTCGAGAGCAGCGGAATAGAGCTCCTCATCCTCGGGGCCGGGGACGATCTCTCACTTCAAACTCCAACGCCCGACCTTCTTCCTCGTCTGTGGGCACCTGAGAGGACTGTTTGGGAGACTCTCTCTCCTATGGGTTTACAATACCCAGGGTTTCTGTTCATATGGACACTCTTTAGGTCACCCATGGCGGTAATTGTCTTTATCTGCTGGCTAGTTTAGGGTGCTAGTTTCTGTTCTTTCCCAGCAACAAGGGTTAGTTTTTTCTCTTTTTATGGCTGCCGGATATAGTTATTTTTCAGAGGCCTATCTCCCGTACCTGTGCTAATCCACTTCCCCCAGTAGGTGGAATTCCTGCGCTAGGTACTCCTGGTGATACAGGATTTCTGTTGCACTTGAGGTAGTATTTCTCTTTTTTTAAGTAAGACAAATCGCAGGCCCGTGTAGTCTGCTTGTGAGATATTCTTTTTCTTTTTAGTTGTTGTGGTTATCTGTTTCTGTTTGTTCGCTGGTTTTTTGTCTTTTGCCTGGTCTCGTGTTTTTTTGTGTGTGTCCCCCTCCTTTTGTTTCCTACCCCTCTTTACCAGTTTCTCTTAGGCCCGTGCTGAGGTGCATTACTGCCTCACCTGCCACCAGTCCGTATTGCTTTAACAAGCACCATGGCAACGCTCAACATCCCCTTTTCAACGCCAAAGGCTTGAATATGCCCGAGAAGCGTGCAAAGTACTCATCACTTCCTTTGCCGTAAGACTGATATCGTTTGTTTCCGGGAAAAAAACCCTTTTAATGGGGCTGTGCCCCCTTAAAAAAAAAATTAGGCATTCCCACTTCAGGGGCACTTTGAAAAACTTCACCCACCCCAGTTTCCGGGGGGATTTTGGGCCACCCCCTTCCATCGTTTCTGTGGCCCACAATTTCTTTCCTGCACTTTAAAAAAAATCCAGAAGTTTGGGTTTCTTCATTTTGGTCCTCTCCGTCGAAGCACAATTGTTTACCATAATAAAGGGCCTATGCCCCAAAAATAGTCCCCAAGGCCACCCTTTTTGGGACCCCCTTTAATTTATTAGCCTTTCCCTTTGGGGTTCAGGGGACTGGGGGTGCTCTGGGGGCCCTTTAAAATTTTCACTTTAGCCCCAAAACATTAGATAATTCCCGGGGAAGTGGACCTTGTCGTTTTCCCCATCAAAAAAGTGAAAAAAGCGATTCCCCAAATTGAAAGCTCTGTGATGTATGGAGAGAATTTCTTTCCCTCCGAAAAGGATTACTTTTTTTTTCTCCCCTCCCCATGGGTCCTACAGTCGTTTGGATTTAATATTGGCCCAAACACTGTGCTTTACCTTGGTGTCGACTGCTTAAATTTGGGGAGCATATTATGGTAAGACCAGGGCCCAGTTTTTTGCTCCCTCCAGCTTCCTGCTTTTGCAGCGGCCCGTGTGGAACGGGGAAACTGAATGAGTCCCTTATTGTCAGACTAACTCGTTGGCAGGGCCCGGAGAACTTGCTCTCAATTTCAAGAGATACATGGGAGATGCCTTTTCCCCGGCAAACCCAGTGGGAATCTCAAAAAATTGTGTAGTTAGGGGGGTTTTTAAATAAAAACCAGGGTTTGCCAGGTTAGGGGGGCGGGGGCGGTTTCATCCCAGCGTTTTCCCAAGGCCCCACCAGCTGGAGGTAGCTCATAAAAGTGCGTTTTTCCTTTTGAGGTATGGGAAAACTGCGGGATGCACGGGGGTGGTGGTCCAAAAAAAATTTTTGGGGTATGTGGGGGATATGCTACAGCGTTGTCGGGGCCAAAATTTTTCGGGTTTTTGGGAAAAAAGTGTAGCCGTTATGCTGGCTAGGGCTCTCCGCTTTGCTAGTGGGAATTTCCCCCCATTCCCTCCATTTAAGACCAATTTCTAATTGGGTTTTCCACTGCACTAAAAGACATTTTCTAAGACCTTCCCGGCCTTTTTATTCCAAAATTGGTTATAAATTTCCCCCTTTTTCTAAAGAAAACGGGGAAAAGCCCTTTCCCCCACCCAAACTTCTCAGCAAAAAACCCTCCAATTTAAATTTTTCCGGGAGCTGGAGGACCCCCCTTTTTTCCCCACAGGGATGGAGATGGTGATTGCGGAACCTACCGGGTGGTTAAAAGCCTGGCCCTGATGGCTTTATGCCAAATTTTTTCAAAAATTTTTGCAGAACCCAATTTTGGGCCCCTTTTCTCTGGGGGGCGTTCAATAAACCCTTTCGCCCGAGAATCCTTTCCCTCTCAGGCGGGCTAAGGCACACGTTTTGCAGTCATTCCCAAAACTGGGAAAAGGGATCCCCAGGGCTTGTAGCAGTTACCCCCCATTTCGCTTTTAAATTTTCGAAATTTTAAAAAGGGATGGTAAATTAATAGCGAATTGGGTTAAAACCCCCCGCTTTGGTTCTCTTCTGCATCCTTTACCCGGTCGGCTTTGTTCCGGGTAGGGGGGGCTGAGAAAAAACGATCAAAAAAGTTTGGGAATTTTTTCCCCCATGCGCAAACTCGCAAGGGTTCCTTTTTATGATCCTGTTTTGCTTTATGCGGGGGGGAGGCTTTGCAGGATATCGGGCCTTTCTTTATTTAAACATTGGCCCATATTGGTTTTTGGTCCTGTCCCCTTTTCTCCAAAAAATTTCTGCCCCCCCTTTTTTCCCCTCGGCGCGCGTCAAGGTTAAAGGATCCCCTTGAGCCCTTCCCCCTTTTTTTTGGAACCCCGGGGAGGGGGTTTTCCCCTCTCTACTTTCTATATGTATTGATTAAAGGAGAAACCCAAATTTGGGCCCTTAAATTTGAGCCTTTTCCCCGACATTAAGGGGAACCCCCATTGGGCGCAAGAACCCCAAAATTTCTCCCGTTTTTCGGACCCACCCACTGGTATATATTTCAAAATCCGAAATTTTAATACCCCGCTTTGATGGCCCGGGGGTATCGCCAAATTTTGGAAATTTTTGGGGGCCCAAATTTTTTAGATCATTCCCCCCAAATCGGAGGGGCTCAATGTTGGTCTCTTTTATTTCGGAGCTTTCTCTTTTCCAGCGGGATTTTTCCCCTTTTTTTTTGGGCCCGGAGGGGGTACTTTTTACCTTGGTGTTTGTATTTCTACTGACCTTTCCAAATTATTTGAGTTTAAATTTTATTCCCCTTCTTTAAACGACAATCAAAGATTTAGGGGAAACCTTTGGGCTAAAAAACCTTTTATGGGTTTTGGGAGAATTTTTTTTCACTTAAAATGTCGGTCCCTTCCGGGAAAATTTTTTTTATTTATTTCAAAAAAAATCCGATCACCTTTACCCC
This sequence comes from Phyllomedusa bahiana, assembly GCA_025379985.1. NCBI lineage: Eukaryota > Metazoa > Chordata > Amphibia > Anura > Hylidae > Phyllomedusa > Phyllomedusa bahiana. Next base: position 1,417 of record JAODAL010038004.1, on the reverse strand, counting down.
ATTTTTGGGAAAAACTTTTCCCAAGGGGGGTTTTCTCCCTGTTTGTTTTGGGCCACCCGTAAACTTGAATTGCATATTTACGTGTTTGGGCTAGATCTTTAAATTGTGGGAGGGGTCGGTCTCCCGGACTTGGGAGGCTATTTTCATTTTGGGCCGGGAGCCTATGCAAAGTTTTTTGGGACTGGGGCCCCGGAACAAAAATAAAGGGTGTGGGGGGCGGTAGCGGGGGGATCTATGTTCTCGGTCCCGGGGGGAGTTGGGTCCCCTTGGGCTGGATCCCTTTTCTCAATTTATCAATTTTCGTTTTTCCTTTTTTGTAAAAAGGCACACTTTGGGACCCCTTTTATGGCATAGGCGCCCCCTTTAATCTAATTGATCGTGGGGGCCCTTTTGTGTCCTGAACCCGAATTTCCCCCTGGAGCGTCTTCGGCCGTTTTCCTGGGGGGCAGGAAGGGCCCCCTTGCGCTTCTAAATACGTGGCGGCGGGAGATTGAAATCTTGCCATAAATCCTTGGTGGGGATAACACCCTGCGGGGGTTTTTTTTCAAAATATCCAGCTTCACATTTTTTTGACAAAAAAGAAATCAAAATTGGACCGACAGGCTGCCGACGATTTTTAGAGGTTATTTTAATTTCTAGCCAGGCATGCTTTTCCCCTTGTGTATAGGCTGCACTTCCGCTCTTTTCCCAACGCCTGTCTTTTGTCGACCTGGGGAAAGGGATTGGGGCTTTCCTTTTTGATCTCCAATGGTAGATCTTTCAGTGACCCCAAGGTTTTGATAGTTCTAAGTATCAAGAAACATGTTTTTAAAAATCTTTCCGGGGGTACGGGTGCCTGCTGTTTTGCACAAATGGTACCCCCTTGGGACGGACCGGGGTTGGAATGTGGGGGGGTGGAGTGGCACCCGATCCATATTTTGGGGCTGTCCCCCTTAGGGGATTCTGGCTGCAGTTATAATAGTGATAAAGGAAAATTAACAGGAGCTTGCTGCTTTACATGTTTTTAAACCCATAAAATTTTTAAAATCCCTCCTCCGTTAATTGTTACAGGTCCTTTAATTAAAATTCCGGAAAGTTTGGAAATTCCCACGCCCCCCCCCATAGAGGGTGGGATGCAGAGATTATTTTTGCAAAGGAGCTGATTTCTCATAGTGAATCAATTGTCAGTGTCAAGCACTGGTTTCACTGGACCACTTTTTAAAAACTCCCCAATTAAAATTCTCCATCTCTGTTGAGACCGCATTTTTCATGATCTGATTGGTTGGGGGTTGCTGGGGTTTGTTCCCGGGTTTAAAGGCCTGGGGGGGGGGGGGGGGGAGGGGGAGTCATGTTTGGCCTAGCAGTAATGTCCCGACCTGGGTCAGGGGCATGGGATGTCCTTGTATTCCCCCTTTCTCCCCTTATTCCCCCCTTTTTC
>JAODAL010038003.1:0-24698 GCA_025379985.1 Phyllomedusa bahiana | reverse complement strand
TACTGTGAGCTGCACCAAAAAACTCTCCATACTATGTGCATGCTCTCACCATACATCTCCTCAATATGTGCTGCTAAAAACTTTACCTCTCACACTACTAGTGCATGCTAATTTCATACTCTCACTACTTTTCTGGCCCTGTCTCAAATACACTACTCACCTAAATACTGTGCATTGCTCTAATAAAAACTACCTACATACTGTGCATGCTACATCACATTACTCCTCACACTCTTTTAATGTGCCTGTCTTAAACCATAACTCTCACACTAAAATTTTACTGTGCACTGTTTTAATCAATCACTGCTCAATACAATTTACTGTGCACTGCTCTAAAATTTAAATCTCACACTCAATAGTGACTGCCATCCTTACCCTATCACTACAATACTGTGCTTGATGCTAATCAAACATACACGCTAAACCCCAAATTACTGTGCACATGCTACATTAAACCAAACTACTCCACTTACAATACTGTCCCACTGCTATCACATCACTACTCACACTACAATTCTATGCACTAATCAACATACACTGCTCACACTAAAATACGGGTGCACTGGCAGCTTTACACATACATGCTCACATTTACAATAACTTTTCACTGCTGCATCACACATAACTCTCACACTACAATACTGTGCACTGCTACATAACCACATACACTTCCTCTAAACAACAAACTTACAAATACTTGTGCACATGTTAATCACATACATACTACCACTACAATACTGTGCCTGCACATCACCATACACTACTCACACTAAATACTTTTGCACTGCTGCATCACATCACTACTCAATACAATACTGTGCACTCTGATCACACTACATCCTCACACTTACAATACTTGCACTGCTCATCACACATACACTGCTCACACTACATACTGTGAAACTGCGATACACACATTACACTCCTCAACTACAATACTGTGCATGCTGCATCACACATACACGTGCTCACACTACAATCTGTGCACTGCTACATCAACACATCATTGCTCACAATACAATACTGTCCACTGCACAATTACGTTATCACCTTTCAAACCACGCCCACCCCATAACCCCTCTACACCTCTTACTGTGCACGCACATTCACATTTACACTTAACACTAAAATACGGGGAAGTCACTGTACATCACACATACATGCATCACATAAAAATACAGTGACTGTGATTCAAATACATACCTACTCAAAATTACAATATGTGCCCTTGCTGCATCACAATACATGCTCTATTTTACAATACTGTGCACTTCCCAATCAAAATACATCTCACACTACAATACTGTGCACTGCTAAATCACACATACACTACTCACACTACAATACTGTGCACTGCTGCATCACACATACACTACTCACACTACAATACTGTGCACTGCTGCATCACATACACTGCTCACACTACAATACTGTGCACTGCTAATACAACATAACAACTCTACACTACAATACTGTGCACTGCTGCATCATACATCTACTCACACTACAATAATGTGCACTGCTACATCCCCATACACTCTCACATTTACAATATACTGGTGCACTGCTGCATCACACATACACCACTCACACTACAATACTGTGCAACTGTTTATTCACTTTACACTCTCACACTACAATACTGTGCACTGCTGCATCACAATACATCTCACCTACAATACTGTGCATGTGAAATCACCATACACTCTCAAAATACAATTACTGTGCACTGCTACATCAACTTTAACAAGTTTCACACTACAATACTGTGCATGCTCATCACACAACACAAACAACTACAATACTGTGCACTGCTATCCACCATTACACTCTCAAACTACCAATACTGTGCACTGCTACATCACATACACTGCTCACACTACAATACTGTGCACTGCTACATCACACATACACTACTCACACTACAATACTGTGCATGCTGCATCACAATACTACTAACACTACAATAATGTGAAATGCTTCCATCACACATAAACTGCTCACACTACTAATACTTTTTAAAATTTGCTACATCCCCAATACACTACTCACACTACAATACTGTGCACTGCTGCATCACACATCGCTCACAATACAAAAACTGTGCACTGCTGCATCACACTACATTTACTCAAAATCAATACTGTGCACTGCTGCATCACACATTCACTACTCACACTACAATACTGTGCACTGCTACATCACACATACACTACAATAATGTGCACTGTTACATCACACATACACTACTCACACTACAATACTGTGCACTGCTCTTACACAATTAAAAAAATCACTGCTACATAATACTGTGACTTGCTATATCACACTTACACTGCTCACACTACAAAAATGTGCACTGCTGCTCACATTACATGCTCACACTAAAATTACTGTCACTGTGCATCAATCTACTCACACCAAACATACTGGCTCGCTACCTACATCACTTCACACTACATATGTGCATGCTACATCCCCATACACTGCTCACATACAATACTGTGCACTGCTCATACATCCCCTCACACTACAATTTTGCACTGCTCATCACACTACACATTTAAAAATTTAAAAATACTGTGATTTGCTGCATAACACATACACTGCTAACCACTACAATACTGTGCACTGCTCATCAAAATACACTACTCACCACTACAATACTGTGCACTGCCTACACCACATCACTCTCACACTACAATACTGTGCAATGCTGCATCACACAAACACTACTCACAATAAATACTGTGCACTGCTGATCACTACACTGACACACAAATACTGTGCACTGCTACTTTTCACACTACACTGCTCACACTACATACTGTCCCATGCTGCATTCACATATACACTCACTACATAACAATACTGTGACTCCCTGCATCACATACATACACTACTACAATTTACTGTGCACTGCTCTCCCCAAAACTCTCACACTAAAAATTTACTGTGCACGGGCTTCACACATACACTACTCACACCTTACTATACTGTGCACTGCTAATCACAATACATAACTACAATACGGCATGCTCATCCACTACATCCCAACACCAATACTGTGAAACTGCTGCATCACACTTACACTCTCACCACAATACTGTCACCGGGCCCAAAACGACTACTACAAAATACTGGCATTGATGCATCACACATTACACTCTCACACTACAATACTGTGCACTGCTAATCACATACACTCTCCACTAAATACTGTGCACGCTGCATCAACACAACATCACTACAATACTGTGCACTCTTCATCACACTTACACTACTCACCTACAAAACGTGCACGCTTTTCAATTACACTCTCACATACAATTTTTGCACTGCATGCACATTAAAACCCTATCACACTACAATACTGTGCACTTGTGCTTTCACAAAAATACACTTCTCACACTACAATACTGTGCAGTGATGCATCAAATACACTACTCACACTACAATACTGTGCACTGTTTCATCCCCACATACATGCTCTTCACACTTAAAAATACTGTGCACTGCTACATTCACACTTACACTCACATACAATACTTTTGCATGCAAAACATCACACATACACTCTCACACTCCCAAATATGTGCCACTGCTCCATCACACATACATCTCACACTACAATACTGTGCACTGCTCATCCCCAATACAACCTCACACTACACAATACTGTGCACTGCTACATTCACACATAACTATCTCACACTACAATATGTCCCTGCTGCATCACATACATTTTCCCTACAATACTGGCACTGTGTCATAATCAACACTACAATACTGTGCACTGCTCATCAACATCACTCTCCTACACTAAATACTGTGCACTGCTGCATCCACATACACTGTTTCACACTACAATACTGTGCTACTGCTAAAATCAAAACTACTCACTACTCAATCTGTCACTGCAGCATAAATACACTCTCCCTACAACTGTGCCTTGCTATCTTTCACTACTAAATAAAACTTGTCTGCGATCACACATCCCTTTTTAATAAAAATGTCTGGAAAAACATCAAGCTCCAATCAAATACGTGCCACTCTTAAAACCTTTCCCCTCTCACACTACAATACGGCATCCATCCATACCTCTCACAATTAAAAATACGGCCCTGCTATTCCACATAATCTCACACTACAAAACTGGAGGGATCCAAAACACTATCCATCAATACTGTGAACGCTGCATCCACTACATCCCACTAATTTTAAGTGCAGTAACATTCAACTCATCTCAATACTGTGGCACTGAATCAAATAAAAAAAAAACATACAATCGTGCCTGCCCCCAAAACTCATTCACACTACAATACTGTGCACGCTAATAACATAACTCTCAAAAAATACTGTGCATGTATCCAACAATACCCTCACCTACAAACTGGCCTGCTCATACACATCCTCCAAAATACAAATGTATGCTAATCCAACCCATATCAACTAAAATTTCTGTGATGTATTTAAACAACCTCTCCATTAAAAATTTTGCATGGCTCCCTTTACACTTCACCCAAATACGGGGCCTGCTCTACTATCACTGTCCACTCAATAATGTCCCTAGCATTTCAAATACACTCTCACCTAAATCTGTAAAATGCTACATAACATCACTCCACTCCATACTGTGCACTGCTAAATTCAATACACTACTCAATAAATACTTGAAATTTTTAGAGGGGAACTACATACATCTCACCTCTTTTCGTGCACTTCTTCCAAAACACTATCACAACAATACTGGATGCTATTACATTACTCTACCCAAAATACTTTTGGGCCTGCTCTTTTAAAACATAACTCTAACACTTACAAATACTGTTACTGCTTCCCAAAAACTTTACACTCTAACTACAAACTTTACTGCTGCTAAAAACTATCACATTTTTCAAAGGGAAACTGTGCTCACATTACAAAACTCACCACAATATTGACTGTGCATCACAATAACTCTACACTACATACTGTGCACGCTATAAAACACAATAAAATACTATTTTTACTGTGCATCAACCAATAACCCTTCACACTAAAATTTCTTCACTGCATCACTACACTCTCACCTAAATTTGGAAATGCTCCACACATACATTTCACACTCTTGTGCATCTCATCAAATACCTGCCACTAAAATACTGTGCACTGCTATACACTTTACACTCCACAATATATTTGTGCACTCTCACACATACAATCCCCCATCAATTGTGCATGCTCACACAATTACACTTCCACTACAAATTTGCCTGCTCATCCCATACACTCTCACACTCAATACGGGATGCTGATAAATACATCTACACTAAAATTTTCGTGCACTGCCATCAAAACAACACTACCACAACAATTTTCTTGCACTGGAAATCCCTTACACTCCCCAACAACATACTTGCACTGCTCATCCCCAAAACATCCCAAAAATACGGGTGCACTTCATACAAACATACACTAAATAATTTGGGATTGTCATCACAAACACTATTCACACTATCGGGCCCCTGCCTAAAAATCAATACAAACTACCACCCCAACTATACTAATGTGCATGTTTCTCACAATACACCCCCCCAATATGTCACTGCACACCCAAACTACACTCTCCCCAAAAATACTGTGCACTGCTCAACCCCAAACACGCTACATACAAAGTGCACTGCAATCCATACATCAAAATAAAAACTGTGCACTGCTCTCACATACACTTCACACTCTATGTGACGGCGCACCCCAACATCACTCTCAACCACAAATGTCTCAATTTCACAAAAACACCTCAACTACTAGTGACTGCTAAACAAAAACCCGTCACAACAAACTGTGCATGCTCTCACTAACACTACAAAACTGTGCACTCTCATAAAATACACTCTACACTAAATACTGTGCACTGCTCATACACATAATCTCACACTACATCTTTTCACTGCTAATACATACATACTCAATAAAAATTCTTCACTGCTAATAAAACACCTACACTAAAAAATATTGCACTGCTTTCACAACACTCCACATACAATATGTGAAAGGAATCATCCCCCACAAAAAACTCCCCTCACCCTTTTTTTACAATCTGTGCACTGCTAATCCAAATCCCACTACAAAAAGTGCATGCTCTCACCATACACTCTAAAATCCCCGTGCACTGCTGCACCCAAATAAACTCTCCCAAAAAATTTTTGCACTGCCATCAAATCCTAAAAACTCCCCAATTTTTGGACCTACATAAATCTAACATTAAAACAAATACTGGCACGTTTTAAAAAAAATTTACTCTAAACTACAATACTGTGCACTGCCATACATACTTATCCCAATAAATACTGTGCACTGCTTACATTCACACCCTAAAACTCCCCTTTTTCAACACCCTTTAACACTACGTGCATGCTGCTTTTAAACATTACTTACCCATTACAATACGGCAGCTCCATCACATACACTTCACACTAAAAACTGTGACTGCTGCATAAACACCCCAAACAAACGGGATTAACAAAACTACCAAATTTACTGTGCCCTGCTCATAAAACTTTAAACCCACTACAATCGTGCCGCTCATCACAAACACTGCTCACCTACAAACTGTGAATGCTAATCACATACCTTCACACTAAAATTTCTGTGATGCTAATCAAAACATACACCTACTACAATCTGTGACTTACATCACAAAACCCTCACATACAATTGTGCACTGCTCATCAACTACACTCTCACATAAAAAACTGTGAAATGCTTAATCACATACATGCTACAATACAAATGTGATTCATCACAAAACCTGCTCACATACAACGGGGCCTGACATCACATAAAACCCCCAAACACTACAATACTGTGCACTTCATCAAAAAACCCCTTTCACCACTACATTTAGTCACTGCAACCCCTTTAAACTCTCACATAAAATACTGTGCATTCATCAAACCTAATCTCCACTACAATACTGTGCACTGCTCTCCATCCTATCAACTACAATCTGGACTGCTTTCACAAATTTAACTCTCACATAAATTGTGCCTCTATCACACATCACTACCAAAACATTTTTAACCCCCCCCCCAAAAATACTTGCACTCTCATCACACTTACATCCAATACAATCTGTGCATGCTCATCACACAAATCTCCCAAAATTTTATGGCACTGCTATTCCCCAAATCTCCATCAATACTGGCATGCTGCACAATACACTTTTTTCAACTAAATACGTGCACTCTAATAAACATACATATCACCTAAAATGTGATGTATAAAATACACTGCCCAAAAATTTAAATGTGCACTGTTTTCCCAACTAAATTCCAATACAATTTGTGCACTCCAATACAACATTTACACTAAAATTCTGTGCATGCTCATCATATTCCCTTCCACTACAATAACGGATGCTAAAATCCAAAAACGTGTGAGCAGTGTTGTGTGTGTGTTCAGCACTGCACAGTATTGTAGTGTGAGTAGTGTATGTTGATGCAGCCTGCCAGTATTGAGTGTGATGAGTAGTGTATGTGATGCAGCAGTGCACAGTATTGTAGTGTGAGCAGTGTATGTGTGATGTAGCAGTGCACAGTATTGTAGTGTGAGTAGTGTATGTGTGATGCAGCAGTGCACAGTATTGTAGTGTGAGTAGTGTATGTGATGTAGCAGTGCACAGTATTGTAGTGTGAGCAGTGTATGTGATGTAGCAGTGCACAGTATTGTAGTGTGAGCAGTGTATGTGTGATGTAGCAGTGCACAGTATTGTAGTGTGAGCAGTGTATGTGTGATGCCAAGCAATGGACAGTATTGTTGTGTGAGCAGTGTATGGCGTGATGTAGCAGTGCTCGTATTGTAGTGTGAGACAGTGTATGTGTGATGCAGCAGTGCACCGTATTTTCGTGTGAGCTGTGTATGTGTGAATGCAGCACGTTGCACAGTTTTGTAGTGTGAGCCGAGTGTATGTGATGTGCAGTGCACAGTATTGTAGGGTGTGAGAGTGTATGTGTGATGCTGCCAGGTGCACAGTATTATAGTGTGAGCAGTGTATGTGTGATGCAGCGGGCACATATTGTAGTGTGAGCTAGTGGTATGTGTTATAGCAGTGCACAGTATTGTAGTGTGAGTAGTGTATGTGATGTAGCAGTGCACTGTATTGTAGTGTGAGTAGTGTATGTGTGATGTAGCAGTGCACAGTATTGTAGTGTGAGTAGTGTATGTGATGCAGCAGTGCACAATATTGTAGTGTGAGTAGTGTATGTGAATGCAGCATGCACAGTTTGTAGTGGTGCGTATGTGTATGTGATGCAGCAGTGCACAGTATTGTAGTGTGAGCAGTGTATGTGTGATGTAGCAGTGCACAGTATTGTAGTGTGAGCAGTGTATGTGTGATGTAGCAGTGCACAGTATTGTAGTGTGAGCAGTGTATGTGTGATGCAGCAGTGCACAGTATTGTAGTGTGAGTAGTATATGAGATGCAGCAGTGCACAGTATTGTAGTGTGAGCAGTGTATGTGTCATGCAGCAGTGCACAGTATTGTAGTCGTGGTGTAAGATGTATGTGTTGCAGCAGTGCACAGTATTGTAGTGTGAGCAGTGTATGTGTGATGAAGCAGTGCACAGTTTTGTAGTTTGAGCAGTGTATGTGTGATGTAGCGAGGTGCCAGATATTGTAGTGTGTGTGTAGTGTATGTTGATGTAGCAGGGCACAGTATTGTAGTGTCAGTAGTGTATGTGATGTAGCAGTGCACAGTATTGTTGTGTGAGTAGTGTATGTGTGACTGCAGCACAGTGCACAGTATTGTAGTACGTGAGCAGTGTATGTGTGAATCGGATGTGCCACAGGAAACGTATTGTAGTGTGAGCAGATGTATGTGTGATGCAGCAGTGCACAGTATTATAGTGTGTGCAGTGTATGTGTGATGCAGCAGTGCACAGTATTATAGTGTGAGCAGTGTAGTGTGATGAATCAAGTGCACAGTATTTTAGGTAGTGGAGCAGTGTATGTGATGCAGCAGTGACAGTAATTGTAGTGTGAGTTGTATGTGATATAGACAGTGACACAGTATTGTAGTGTGAGTAGTGTTTGTGATGTAGCAGGCACGTGCAACAGTATTGTAGTTGTAGAGTTGAATGTGAGGTTGTGTATGTGAGGCAGGCAGTGCCACAGTATTGTAGTGTGAGATGTGTTTGTGTGATGCAGCAGTGCTCAGTACTGTAGTGTGAGCAGTGTATGTGATGTAGCAGTACACAGATTGTTAGTGTGAGTAGTGTATGTGTTCGTAGCAGTGACACAGTATTGTAGTGTGGAGTAGTGTATGTGAATGTAAGCACGTGCACAGTAGTTGTAGTAGTGAGTAGTGAATGTGTGTAGCATGTGCACTGTATTGTAGTTTGAGTAGTGTATGTGTGATGCAGCAGTGCAGAGTATTGTAGTAGGAGTAGTGTATGGGATGCAGCAGTGCACAGTAATTGTAGTGTGAGGTAGTCCATGTGTGATTGCAGCAGCAGTGCACAGTATTGAGTTGTGTAGTAGAGTAGTTTATGTGGATGTAGCAGTGCACGGAGTATTGTAGTGTGAGCAGTGTATGTGTTATGTAGCAGTGCACAGTATTGTAGTGTGAGAAGTTGTATGTGTGATGCAGCAGTTGACAAAATTGTAGTGTGGATTGTGTATGTGTCGATGTAGCAGTGCACAGTATTGTAGTTTGTGTAGTGTATGTGTGATGTAGCAGTTCACAGTATTGTAGTGTGTAGTAGTTGTAAGTTGTGATGTAGCAGTGCACAGAATTGTAGTGTGAGTATTGTATGTGTGAACTATCAGTTCACAGAATTGTAGTGTGAGCAGAGTATGTGTGATGTAGCAGTGCACAGTTATTGTAGGTCGTGAGCAGGGTATGTGTGGATGCAGCAGTGACAGTATTGCAGTGTGAAGTAGTGTATGCTGATGCAAGCAGTTGCACATATTGTAGTGTGAGTAGTGTATATGTGATGCAGCAGTGCACAGTTTTGTAGTGTGAGTAGTGTATGTGATGCAGCAGTGCACAGTATTGTAGTGTGAGTAGTGTATGTGATGTAGCAGTGTACAGTATTGTAGTGTGAGCAGAGTATGTGTGATGCAGCAGTACACAGTATTGTAGTGTGAGTAGTGTATGTGATGCAGCAGTGCACAGTATTGTAGTGTGAGCAGTGTATGTGTGATGCAGCAGTGCACAGTATTGTAGTGTGAGTAGTGTATGTGATGCAGCAGTGCACAGTATTGTAGTGTGAGCAGTGTATGTGTGATGCAGCAGTGCACAGTATTGTAGTGTGAGTAGTGTATGTGTGATGTAGCAGTGCACAGTATTGTAGTGTGAGTAGTGTATGTGATGCAGCAGTGCACAGTATTGTAGTGTGAGTAGTGTATGTGTGATATAGCAGTGCACAGTATTGTAGTGTGAGCAGTGTATGTGATGTAGCAGTGCACAGTATTGTAGTTTGAGTAGTGTATGTGTGATGTAGCAGTGCACAGTATTGCAGTGTTGAGTAGTGCTAGTATGTGATGTAGCAGTGCACAGTATTGTTGTGTGAGCAGTGTATGTGTGATGTAGCAGTGCACAGTATTGTAGTGTGAGTAGTGTATGTGATGTAGCAGTGCACAGTATTGTAGTGTGAGCAGTGTATGTGTGATGCAGCAGTGCACAGTATTGTAGTGTGAGCAGTGTATGTGTGATGTAGCAGTGCACAGTATTGTAGTGTGAGCAGTGTTAGTGATTCAGCAGTGACTGGTATTGTAGTGTGAGCAGTTGTATGTATGTGTGATGCAGCTGTACACAGTTATTGTAGTGTGAGAGTGTATGTGTGATTGAAGCAGTGCAAAGTATTTGTAGGTGAGTGAGCAGTGTATGTGATTTGTTTTTTTTTAGCAGTGCACAGTTTGTAGTGTGAGCAGTTTTGCTGTGATGTAGGCACGTGACACCAAGTATTGAGTGTGAGCAGGTGTATGTGTGTTGCAGCACTTGCTCAGTATTGTAGTGTGAGTAGTTGTATGTGATGTAGCAGTGCACATATTGAGTGTGAGCAATGTATGTGTGTGCAGCAGTGCACGTATTGTTGTGTGAGCAGTGTATGTCGTGATATAGCAGTGCACAGGTATTGTAGTGGTGGCTGTGTATGTGTGATGTAGCGTGCACAGCTTTTGTAGTGTGAGCAGTGTATGTTTGATGTAGCAGTGCACCGTTTGGTAGTCATGTGGCAGTGTTTGTGTGATTTGATGTAGCAGAGCACCAGATATTGTAGTGTGTAGCAGTGTATGCTGAGCAGCTGTGCACAGTTATATTGTAGTGTGAGCAGTGTATGTGTGATGTAGCAGTGCACAGTATTGTAGTGTGAGCAGTGTATGTGTGATGTAGCAGAGCACAGTATTGTGTCGTGAGCAGTGTATGTGTGATTTCGCAGTGCCCAGTATTTGTAGTGTGAGCTTTGTAGGTGTGATGCAGCAGTGCACAGTATTGTAGTGTGAGATATGTATGTGTGATGCAGTAGTGCACAGTATTGTAGTGTGAGCAGTGTATGTGATGTAGCAGTGCACAGTATTGTAGTGTGAGCAGTGTATGTGTGATGTAGCAGTGCACAGTATTGTAGTGTGAGTAGTGTATGTGATGTAGCAGTGTACAGTTTTGTAGTGTGAGCAGTGTATGTGTGATGTAGCAGTGCACAGTATTGTAGTGTGAGCAGTGTATGTGTGATCATATGCAGTACCAGTATTGTAGGTAGTGAGTAGTGGATGTGATGTAGCAGTGCACAGTATTGTAGTGTGAGCAGTGTATGTGATGTAGCAGTGCACAGATTGTAGTGTGAGGAGTGTATGTGTGTTATAGCAGTACACAGTATTGTAGTGTGAGTAGTGTATGTGATGTGCTGATACAAGTATGGTATTGTATTGTGAGCAGTGTATGTGTGATGCAGCAGTGCACAGTATTGTAGTGTGAGGAGTGTATGTGATGTAGCAGTGCACAGTATTGTAGTGTGAGCAGTGTATGTGTGATTGCACAGTGCGAGTATTGTAGTATGAGCAGTGTATGTGTTGTAGCAGTGCACAGTATTGTAGTGTGAGTAGTGTATGTGATGCAGCAGTGCACAGTATTGTAGTGTGAGTAGTGTATGTGTGATGTAGCAGTGCACAGTATTGTAGTGTGAGTAGTGTATGTGATGTAGCAGTGCACAGTATTGTAGTGTGAGCAGTGTATGTGTGATGTAGCAGTGCACAGTATTGTAGTGTGAGTAGTGTATGTGATGTAGCAGTGCACAGTATTGTAGTGTGAGTAGTGTATGTGTGATGCAGCAGTGCACAGTATTGTAGTGTGAGCAGTGTATGTGTGATGCAGCAGTGCACAGTATTGTAGTGTGAGCAGTGTATGTGTGATGTAGCAGTGCACAGTATTGTAGTGTGAGCAGTGTATGTGTGATGCAGCAGTGCACAGTATTGTAGTGTGAGTAGTGTATGTGTGATGTAGCAGTGCACAGTATTGTAGTGTGAGTAGTGTATGTGATGCAGCAGTGCACAGTATTTTAGTGTGAGCGGTGTTTGTGATGTAGCAGTGCACAGTATTGTAGTGTGAGTAGTGTATGTGATGTAGCAGTGCACAGTATTGTAGTGTGAGTAGTATATGTGTGATGTAGCAGTGCACAGTATTGTAGTGTGAGTAGTGTATGTGTGATGCAGCAGTGCACAGTATTGTAGTGTGAGTAGTGTATGTGATGTAGCAGTGCACAGTATTGTAGTGTGTACTGTATGTGATGTAGCAGTACACAATATTGTAGTGTGAGTAGTGTATGTGATGTAGCACTGCACAGTATTGTAGTGTGAGCGTGTTGAGTGACGCCAGCAGTACACAGTATTGTCAGTTCAGTGAGCAGTGTATGTGATGCAGCAGTGACAGTTTGTAGTCGTGAAGCAGTGTATGTGTGATGTAGTCCAGTGCCCACAGAAGTCATTGTAGTGTGAGCAGTGTATGTGTGTTGTAGCAGTGCACAGAATTGTAGTGTGAGCAGTGTATGTGTGATGTAGCAGTGCACAGTATTGTAGTGTGAGCAGTGTATGTGTGATGCAGCAGTGCACAGTATTGTAGTGTGAGTAGTGTATGTGATGTAGCAGTGCACAGTATTGTAGTGTGAGTAGTGTGTGTGTGATGTAGCAGTGCACAGTATTGTAGTGTGAGTAGTGTATGTGTGATGCAGCAGTGCACAGTATTGTAGTGTGAGTAGTGTATGTGTGATGTAGCAGTGCACAGTATTGTAGTGTGAGTAGTGTATGTGTGATGCAGCAGTGCACAGTATTGTAGTGTGAGTAGTGTATGTGTGATGTAGCAGTGCACAGAATTGTAGTGTGAGTATTGTATGTGTGATCTAGCAGTGCACAGTATTGTAGTGTGAGCAGTGTATGTGTGATGTAGCGTGCACGTACTTGTAGTAAGTGAGCAGTGGATGTGTGATGCAGCAGTGCACAGTATTGCAGTAGTGAGTTGGTGTATGTGACTGCGAAGTGCACCTGTATTGTAGAGTGAGTAGTCTATGTGTGATGAGCAGTGCCAAAGTATGTAGAGTGAGTAGTGTATGTGGATGCGCAGTGAACGAGTATTGTAGTGTCGAGTAGCTGTGATGTGTGCTAGCAGTGCACAGTATTGTAGTGTGAGCAGTGTATGTGATGTAGCAGTGTACAGTATTGTAGTGTGAGCAGAGTATGTGTGATGCAGCAGTACACAGTATTGTAGTGTGAGTAGTGTATGTGATGCAGCAGTGCACAGTATTGTAGTGTGAGCAGTGTATGTGTGATGTAGCAGTGCACAGTATTGTAGTGTGAGTAGTGTATGTGATGCAGCAGTGCACAGTATTGTAGTGTGAGCAGTGTATGTGTGAATACCACTCCACCCAATCATCACAAACAACCTAACCCAACCACATCTGCAGCACCCAAGTACAACAGTATTGTTGTGTGAGTAGTGTATGTGTGATGAAGCAGTGCACAGTATTGTAGTGTGAGTAGTGTATGTGATGCAGCAGTGCACAGTATTGTAGTGTGATTAGTATATGTGTGCTTAGCATGACGTGGGAGTGCTCAGTATTGTAGTGGACCTGTTTTTTGCGTCGAGCAGTGTTTGTGATGTAGCATTGCACAGTAGTGTCGTGTGAGTAGTGTATGTGTGGACTGTAGCAGTTGCACCGTATTGTAGTGGTGAGTAGTGTATATGTGTGATGTAACAGTGCACAGTTTTGTCGTGTGAGCAGTTTTTGTGTGATGTAGCAGTGCACAGTATTGTAGTGTGAGTAGTGTATGTGAGGCTGCAGTGCACAGTATTGTAGTGTGAGCAGTGTTTTTGTGATGCAGCAGTGCACAGTATTGTAGTGTGAGCAGTGTATGTGTGATGCAGCAGTGCACAGTATTGTAGTGTGAGTAGTGTATGTGATGTAGCAAGTCACAAGTATTGTTGTGTGAGAAGTGTGGTGTAGTGATGTAGCAGTGCACAGCTATTTGTCGTGTGAGTAGTGTTTGTTTGTTGCAGCAGTGCAAAGTTTTGTAGTGTGAGTAGTGTATGTGTGATGTAGCAGTGCACAGTATTGTAGTTTGAGTAGTGTATGTGTGATATAGCAGTGCACAGTATATTGTAGTGTATGTGTGATGCAGCAGTGCACAGTATTGTAGTGTGAGTAGTGTATGTTGTGATTTAGCTGTGCACAGTTTTGTTGTGATGGAGCAGTGATATGTGTGATGTAGCAGTGCACTGTTTTGTAGTGTGAGTTGTGTATGTGTGATGCAGCAGTGCACAGTACTGACAGTGTGAGTAGTCGTCTTGTGATGCAGCTGTTGCCCAACAGTTATTGTAGTGTGAGTAGTGTATGTGATGCAGCAGTGCACAGTATTGTAGTGTGAGTAGTGTATGTGATGCAGCAGTGCACAGTATTGTAGTGTGAGTAGTGTATGTGATGTAGCAGTGCACAGTATTGTAGTGTGAGCAGTGTATGTGATGTAGCAGTGCACAGTATTGTAGTTATGAGTGAGTATGTGCTGATGCGAGCAGTACACAAGTATTGTAGTGTGAGTAGTGTATGTGATGCAGCAGTGCACAGTATTGTAGTGTGAGCAGTGTATGTGTGATGCAGCAGTGCACAGTATTGTAGTGTGAGTAGTGTATGTGATGCAGCAGTGCACAGTATTGTAGTGTGAGCAGTGTATGTGTGATGCAGCAGTACACAGTATTGTAGTGTGAGTAGTGTATGTGTGATGAAGCAGTGCACAGTATTGTAGTGTGAGTAGTATAAGTGATGGGCGAGCCTGTGCACAGTTATTGTAGTGTGAGTAGTGTATGCTGTGATGCAGCAGTGCACGTATGTAGTGTGAGTAGTGTATGTGTGATGTAGCAGTGCACAGTATTGTATTGTGAGTAGTGTATGTGTGATGCAGCAGTGCACAGTATTGTAGTGTGAGTAGTGTATGTGTGATGTAGCAGTGCACAGAATTGTAGTGTGAGTATTGTATGTGTGATCTAGCAGTGCACAGTATTGTAGTGTGAGCAGTGTATGTGTGATGTAGCAGTGCACAGTATTGTAGTGTGAGCAGTGTATGTGTGATGCAGCAGTGCACAGTATTGCAGTGTGAGTAGTGTATGTGATGCAGCAGTGCACAGTATTGTAGTGTGAGTAGTGTATGTGTGATGCAGCAGTGCACAGTATTGTAGTGTGAGTAGTGTATGTGATGCAGCAGTGCACAGTATTGTAGTGTGAGTAGTGTATGTGTGATGTAGCAGTGCACAGTATTGTAGTGTGAGCAGTGTATGTGATGTAGCAGTGCACAGTATTGTAGTGTGAGCAGTGTATGTGTGATGCAGCAGTACACAGTATTGTAGTGTGAGTAGTGTATGTGATGCAGCAGTGCACAGTATTGTAGTGTGAGCAGTGTATGTGTGATGCAGCAGTGCACAGTATTGTAGTGTGAGTAGTGTATGTGATGCAGCAGTGCACAGTATTGTAGTGTGAGCAGTGTATGTGTGATGCAGCAGTACACAGTATTGTAGTGTGAGTAGTGTATGTGTGATGAAGCAGTGCACAGTATTGTAGTGTGAGTAGTATATGTGATGCAGCAGTGCACAGTATTGTAGTGTGAGTAGTGTATGTGTGATATAGCAGTGCACAGTATTGTAGTGTGAGCAGTGTTTGTGATGTAGCAGTGCACAGTATTGTAGTGTGAGTAGTGTATGTGTGATGTAGCAGTGCACAGTATTGTAGTGTGAGTAGTGTATGTGTGATGTAGCAGTGCACAGTATTGTAGTGTGAGCAGTGTATGTGTGATGTAGCAGTGCACAGTATTGTAGTGTGAGTAGTGTATATGTGATGTAGCATGTGCTCCGTATTGTAGGGTGTGCAGTGTATATGTGTGATGCAGCAGAGTGACAGTATTTGTAGTGTGAGTGTGTATGTGTTGATGTAGCAGTGCACAGGTTTTGTAGTTGTGAGCAGTGTTTGTGATGCAGCAGTGCCACTGTATTGTAGGAGCGGTGTGAGCAGTGTATGTGTGATGCAGCAGTTCAACAGTATTGTAGTTACGTGTGTTAGTTATGTGTGATGAAGCAGTGCAAAAGGTATGTAGTGTGAGCAGTGTTTTTGAATTGTTATAGCAGTGCACAGTCTTGTAGTGTGAGCAGTGTATGGTGTCCGATGTAGCAGCTGAGCAGTGCACAGTTTTGTAGTGTGATGCAGCTGTATGTGTGATTGCAGCACGATGATCAGATTGTAGTGTGAGTAGTGTATGTGATGTAGCACGTGCACAGTATTGTAGTGTGAGCCCTGTATGTTTTTTTGGTTTTTTTTGATGTCAGCAGTGCCACAGTATTGTAGTAGTGAAGCAGTGTATGTGTGATATAGCAGTGCACAGTATTGTAGTGTGAGCAGTGTATGTGAGATGTTTCAGAGCACAGTATTGTAGTGTGAGCAAGTGTACATGTGTCGACTCGTAGCACGTGCACTAGTATTGTAGTTTGAGCAAGTGTATGTGTGATGTTACAGTGCACATTATTGTAGTGTGGAGCGTGTATGTGTGATGCAGCACTGCTCAGTATTGTAGTGTGAGTAGTGTATGTGATGTAGCAGTGCACAGTATTGTAGTGTGAGCACTGTATGTGTGATGCAGCAGTGCACAGTATTGTAGTGTGAGCAGTGTATGTGTGATATAGCAGTGAACAGAATTGTAGTTTGATCAGTGTATGTGTGAATGTTAGCGATGTGCACAGTCTTGTCGTGTGAGCAGTGTATGTGTGATGTAGCAGTGCACAGTATTGTAGTGTGAGCAGTGTATGTGTGATGTAGCAGTGCACAGTATTG
The DNA here is from genome assembly GCA_025379985.1 of Phyllomedusa bahiana. Taxonomy (NCBI): domain Eukaryota; kingdom Metazoa; phylum Chordata; class Amphibia; order Anura; family Hylidae; genus Phyllomedusa; species Phyllomedusa bahiana. Next base: position 7,359 of record JAODAL010038003.1, on the reverse strand, counting down.
TAGTGTGAGTAGTGTATGTGATATAGCAGTGCACAGTATTGTAGTGTGAGCAGTGTATGTGATAAAACAGTGCACAGTATTGTAGTGTGAGAAGAGTATGTGTGATGAAGCAGTGCACATTATTGTAGTGTGAGCAGTGTATGTGTGATTGAGCAGTGCACAGTATTGTAGTGTGAGCAGTGTATGTGTTATGCAGCAGTGCACATTATTGTAGTGCTGAGCAAGGTATGTCGTGGAATGTAGCAGTGCACAGTATTGTTGTGTGAGCAGTGTATGTGTGATGTAGCAGTGCACAGTATTGTAGTGTGAGCAGTGTATGTGTGATGTAGCAGTGCACAGTATTGTAGTGTGAGCAGTGTATGTGTGATGCAGCAGTGCACAGTATTGTAGTGTGAGCAGTGTATGTGTGATGCAGTAGTGCACAGTATTGTAGTGTGAGCAGTGTATGTGATGTAGCAGTGCACAGTATTGTAGTGTGAGTAGTGTATGTGTGATGTAGACACACGTGCAACAGTATTGTAGTGTGGAGAGTGCTGATGTGATGTAGCAGCTGCACAGTATTTGTAGTCGTGGGTGCAGTGTATGTGTTATGTAGCAGTGGCACAGTATTCGTAGCTGTAAGAGTAGTGTATTGTGATGTAGAGTGTTACTGTTTTGTAGTTGTGAGCACAGTGCATGTGTGATGTAGCGTGAACTGTATTGTTCCCAGTGTGGCAGTGTATGTGTGATATAGCAGTACACAGTATTGTAGTGTGAGTAGTGTATGTGATGTAGCAGTGCAAAGTATTGTAGTGTGAGAAGTGTATGTGATGTGTGTAGCAGTGACACCGCATGTAGGTGTGAGCAGTGTATGTGTGATATTAGCGTAAACAGTATTGTAGTGAGAGTAGTGTTATGTGAGTGTTATGCAGAGCACAGTATTGTAGTGTGAGCAGTGTATGTGTGATGCAGCAGTGCACAGTATTGTAGTGTGAGCAGTGTATGTGATGTAGCAGTGCACAGTATTGTAGTGTGAGCAGTGTATGTGTGATGCAGCAGTGCACAGTATTGTAGTGTGAGAAGTGTATGTGATATAGCAGAGAACAGTATTGTAGTGTGAGTAGTGTATATGATGCCAGCAGGTATCACGTATTGTAGTGTGAGTAGGTTAGTGTATGTGTGATGTAGCAGTGTCAGTATTGTGAGGGTGAGTAATGTATGTGATGTAGACAGTGCACAGTATTGTAGTGTGTAGCAGTGTATGTGTGATGTGACAGTGCACCAGTATTGTAGTGTGAGCAGTTATGTGTTATGCAGACAGTGCACAGTATTGTAGTGTGAGCAGTGTATGTGTGATGCAGCAGTGCACTGTATTGTAGTGTGAGTAGTGTATGTGTGATGTAGCAGTGCACAGTATTGTAGTGTGAGTAGTGTATGTGATGCAGCAGTTGCAGTATTTTAGTGCCTCTTGCAGCGGAGGTTTTGTGATGTCGCAGTGCCACTGAATTTAAGTGTGAGTAGTGTATGTGATGTAGCAGTGCACAGTATTGTAGTTTGTGCAGTAGTGTATGTGTTGATTAGTAGCAGTGCACAGTATTGTAGTGGTGAGTAGTGTATGTGTGATGCGAGCAGTGACAGTATTGTAGTTGTATATGATGTAGCAGTGCACAGTATTGTAGTGTGTACTGTATGTGATGTAGCAGTGCACAGTATTGTAGTGTGAGCAGTGTATGTGTGATGCAGCAGTACACAATATTGTAGTGTGAGTAGTGTATGTGATGTAGCACTGCACAGTATTGTAGTCAGATGAGCAGTGTATGTGTTATGCAGCAGTACACAGTATTGTAGTGTGAGCAGTATGTATAGTGATTGCGAGACAGTGCACAGTATTGTAGTGTGAGCAAGTGTACTGTGTGACTGTATGCAGTGCACAGTATTGTGTGTGAGCAGTGTATCGTGTAGATGTTGCAGTGTTACAGTATTGTAGTGTGAGCAGTGTATGTGTGATGTAGCAGTGAACAGTATTGTAGTGTGAGGTAGTGGCATAATGTGATGCAGCAGTGCACAGTGTATTGTAGTGGGCTGTGTGATGTGTGATGTAGCCAGTGCACCATTATTGTAGTGTGAGTGTGTATGTGTTGATGTAGCAGAGTACCAGTATTGTAGTGTGAGCAGTGTATGTGTGATGTAGCAGTGCACAGTATTGTAGTGTGAGCAGTGTATGTGTGATGTAGCAGTGCACAGTATTGTAGTGTGAGCAGTGTATGTGTGATGTAGCAGTGTACAGTATTGTAGTGTGAGCAGTGTATGTGTGAGTGTAGCAGTGAACAAGTATTGTGTGTGAGTAGTGCTCAATTTGGTGATGCTGAAGTGCACACGTATTGTAGTGTGTGCAGTGTTATGTGTTATGTATCAGTGCACAGTATTGTAGTGTGATCAGTCTATGTGATGCAGCAGTGCACAGTATTGTAGTGTGAGTAGTGTATGTGTGATATTGCAGTACACAGTATTGTAGTGTGAGTAGTGTATGTGTGATATAGCAGTGCACAGTATTGTTAGTTCTTAGTGAGCAGTGTATGTGTGATGTAGCAGTTGCACACGTTTTTGTAGTGTGAGCAAGTGGTATGTGTGATGCAGCAGTGCACAGTATTGTAGTGTGAGCAGTGTATGTGTGATGCAGCAGTGCACAATAGTGTAGTGTGAGGAGTGTATGTGTGAAGAAGCAGAGCACACGTATTTGTAGTGTGAGCAGTGTATGTGTGATGCAGCAGTGCACAGTATTGTAGTGTGAGTAGTGTATGTGATGTAGCAGTGCACAGTATTGTAGTGTGAGTAGTGTATGTGATGTAGCAGTGCACAGTATTGTAGTGTGAGTAGTGTATGTGTGATGTAGCAGTGCACAGTATTGTAGTGTGAGTAGTGTGTGATGTAGCAGTGCACAGTATTGTAGTGTGTATAAGATGTATGTGAATGCAGCCTAGCGTGCACGTATTGTAGTGTGAGTAGTGTATGTGTGATGTAGCAGTGCACAGTATTGTAGTGTGAGTAGTGTATGTGATGCAGCAGTGCACAGTATTGTAGTGTGAGCAGTGTATGTGATGCAGCAGTGCACAGTATTGTAGTGTGAGTAGTGTATGTGATGCAGCAGTGCACAGTATTGTAGTGTGAGCAGTGTATGTGTGATGTAGCAGTGCACAGTATTGTAGTGTGAGCAGTGTATGTGATGTAGCAGTGCACAGTATTGTAGTGTGAGCAGTGTATGTGATGCAGCAGTGCACAGTATTGTAGTGTGAGCAGTGTGTGTGTTATGTTGCAGTGCACTGTATTTTAGTGTGAGCAGTGTATGTTGTGATGTCAGCAGTGCCACAGTATTCTAGTGTGAGGCAGTGTATTGTGAATGCTGCACTGCACAGTATTGTAGTGTGAGCAGTGTATGTGTGATGCAGCAGTGCACAGTATTGTAGTGTGAGCAGTGTATGTTGTGTGCAGTAGTGCACAGTATTGTAGTGTGAGCAGTGTATGTGATGTGTACTTAGCACGTGCCAGTATTGTAGTGTGCAGTACGGTGTCACTGTCCGTGATGTAGCAGTGCACAGTTTGTAGTGTGAGTCAGTGTATGTGATGCTGCAGTCACAGTATTGTAGTGTGAGCAGTGTATGTGTGATGTAGCAGTGCACAGTATTGTAGTGTGAGTAGTGTATGTGATGTAGCAGTGTACAGTTTTGTAGTGTGAGCAGTGTATGTGTGATGTAGCAGTGCACAGTATTGTAGTGTGAGCAGTGTATGTGTGATATAGCAGTACACAGTATTGTAGTGTGAGTAGTGTATGTGATGTAGCAGTGCACAGTATTGTAGTGTGAGCAGTGTATGTGATGTAGCAGTGCACAGCATTGTAGTGTGAGCAGTGTATGTGTGATATAGCAGTACACAGTATTGTAGTGTGAGTAGTGTATGTGATGTAGCAGTACACAGTATTGTAGTGTGAGCAGTGTATGTGTGATGCAGCAGTGCACAGTATTGTAGTGTGGAGCTAGTGTATGTGATGTAGCAGTGCACAGGTTTTATTGTAGTTTGTGAGCAGTGTATATGTGATGCAGCAGTGCACAGTATTGTAGTGTGAGTAGTGTATGTGATGTAGCAGTGCACAGTATTGTAGTGTGAGTAGTGTATGTGATGCAGCAGTGCACAGTATTGTAGTGTGAGTAGTGTATGTGTGATGTAGCAGTGCACAGTATTGTAGTGATGTGTAATGTACTGTCGGATGTAGCAGTGTCACATGTTGTGTGTGAGCAGATGTATGTGTGATGTCGCAGTGCACAGTATTGTAAGTGGTGAGCTGTGTACTGTGCTGATGCTGCTGTGCACATGTATTATGTAGTGTGAGCAGTGTTTTGTGTGATGAGCAAGTGCTACAGTATGTAGTGTGGAGTAGTGTATGTGTGATGTTTGCAGATGCACAGTAGTGTAGTGCGTGAGTAGTGTCTGTGATGCAAGCAGTGCACAGTATTTTATGTCAACCAGGTGAGCTGTTTGTTTGTGAATGTAGCCAGTGCCCTCACGTATTGTAGTGTGAGTAGTGTATGTGATGTAGCAGTGCACAGTATTGTAGTGTGAGTAGTGTATGTGTGATGTAGCAGTGCACAGTATTGTAGTGTGAGTAGTGTATGTGTGATGCAGCAGTGCACAGTATTGTAGTGTATGTGATGTAGCAGTGCACAGTATTGTAGTGTGTACTGTATGTGATGTAGCAGTGCACAGTATTGTAGTGTGAGCAGTGTATGTGTGATGCAGCAGTACACAATATTGTAGTGTGAGTAGTGTGAGTAGTGTATGTGATGTAGCACTGCACAGTATTGTAGTGTGAGCAGTGTATGTGTGATGCAGCAGTACACAGTATTGTAGTGTGAGCAGTGTATGTGATGCAGCAGTGCACAGTATTGTAGTGTGAGCAGTGTATGTGTGATGTAGCAGTGCACAGTATTGTAGTATGTGAAGGCAGGTTGTATGTGTGATGTGGCAGTAGTACAGTATTGTAGTGTGAGCAGTGTATGTGTGATGTAGCAGTGCACAGTATTGTAGTGTGAGTAGTGCATTGTGGATGCAGCAGTGCACCTAGTATGTAGTGTGAGCAGTGTATGTGTGATGTAGCAGTGCACAGTATTGTAGTGTGAGTAGTGTATGTGTGATGTAGCAGTGCACAGTATTGTAGTGTGAGCAGTGTATGTGTGATGTAGCAGTGCACAGTATTGTAGTGTGAGCAGTGTATGTGTGATGTAGCAGTGCACAGTATTGTAGTGTGAGAAGTGTATGTGTGATGTAGCAGTGCACAGTATTGTAGTGTGAGCAGTTTTGTGGGATGTAGCGCTGCACAGTTATTGTATGTGTGAGTAGTGCATTTGTGATGCAGCAGTGCACAGTATTGTAGTGTGAGCAGTGTATGTGTGATGTAGCAGTGCACAGTATTGTAGTGTGAGCAGTGTATGTGATGCAGCAGTGCACAGTATTGTAGTGTGAGTAGTGTATGTGTGATATTGCAGTACACAGTATTGTAGTGTGAGTAGTGTATGTGTGATGTAGCAGTGCACAGTATTGTAGTGTGAGCAGTGTATGTGTGATGTAGCAGTGCACAGTATTGTAGTGTGAGCAGTGTATGTGTGATGCAGCAGTGCACAGTATTGTAGTGTGAGCAGTGTATGTGTGATGCAGCAGTGCACAGTATTGTAGTGTGAGTAGTGTATGTGTGATGTAGCAGTGCACAGTATTGTAGTGTGAGTAGTGTATGTGTGATGCAGCAGTGCACAGTATTGTAGTGTGAGTAGTGTATGTGATGTAGCAGTGCACAGTATTGTAGTGTGAGTAGTGTATGTGATGTAGCAGTGCACAGTATTGTAGTGTGAGTAGTGTATGTGTGATGTAGCAGTGCACAGTATTGTAGTGTATGTGTGATGTAGCAGTGCACAGTATTGTAGTGTGAGCAGTGTATGTGATGCAGCAGTGCACAGTATTGTAGTGTGAGTAGTGTATGTGTGATGTAGCAGTGCACAGTATTGTAGTGTGAGCAGTGTATGTGATGCAGCAGTGCACAGTATTGTAGTGTGAGCAGTGTATGTGTGATGTAGCAGTGCACAGTATTGTAGTGTGAGCAGTGTATGTGATGTAGCAGTGCACAGTATTGTAGTGTGAGCAGTGTATGTGTGATGTAGCAGTGCACAGTATTGTAGTGTGAGCAGTGTATGTGTGATGCAGCAGTGCACAGTATTGTAGTGTGAGCAGTGTATGTGTGATGCAGCAGTGCACAGTATTGTAGTGTGTATTTTAGTGATTGTGTGAAGCAGTGCACAGTATTGTAGTGTGAGCAGTGTATGTGTGATTTAGAAGTGCACAGTATTGTAGTGTGAGTAGTGTATGTGTGATGTAGCTGGGCACCAAGTATTGTAGCTGTGAGTAGTAGTAGTATATGTGTGTAGCAGTTGCACAGTTTTGTAGTGTATGGGATTGTAGCAGTGCACAGTAGTGGAGTGTGAGCAGTGTTTTTGTGATGTAGCAGTGCACAGTATTGCTAGTTGGTGAGCACTGTAATGTGTGATGTAGCAGTGCACAGTATTGTAGTGTGAGTAGTATATGTGATATAGCAGTGCACAGTATTGTAGTGTGAGTAGTGTATGGGATGTAGCAGTGCACAGTATTGTAGTGTGAGTAGTGTATGTGATGCAGCAGTGCACAGTATTGTAGTGTGAGTAGTGTATGTGATGCAGCAGTGCACAGTATTGTAGTGTGAGTAGTGTATGCTATGCAGCAGTGCACAGTATTGTAGTGTGAGTATTGTATGTGTGATGTAGCAGTGCAAAGTATTGTAGTGTGAGTAGTGTATGTGATGCAGCAGTGCACAGTATTGTAGTGTGAGTAGTGTATGCTATGCAGCATTGCACAGTATTGTAGTGTGAGTATTGTATGTGTGATGCAGCAGTGCACAGTATTGTAGTGTCAGTATTGTATGTGTGATGTAGCAGTGCACAGCATTGTAGTGTGAGTAGTGTATGTGTGATGTAGCAGTGCACAGTATTGTAGTGTGAGCAGTGTATGTGTGATGTAGCAGTGTACAGTATTGTAGTGTGAGCAGTGTATGTGTGATGAAGCAGTGCACAGTATTGTAGTGTGAGTAGTGTATGTGTGATGTAGCAGTGCACAGTATTGTAGTGTGAGTAGTGTATGTGTGATGCAGCAGTGCACAGTATTGTAGTGTGAGCAGTGTATGTGTGATGCAGCAGTGCACAGTATTGTAGTGTGAGTAGTGTATGTGTGATTGTTTTGTAGCAGTGCACAGTATTGTGAGTGTGGCAGTGTATAGTTGTGATGCAGCAGTGCACAGTATAGTAGTAT
>JAODAL010038002.1:0-14996 GCA_025379985.1 Phyllomedusa bahiana | reverse complement strand
TTGTGTTTTTTGAGTTTATTTTTTTTTTTTTTTTTTTATTTTTGTTTTTTTTTTTGTTGTGTTGTTGTTTTTTTTTTTGTATTTTTTCATTGTTTTCTTTTTGATTTTTTTTTTTTTATTGTTTCTGCTGTTTTCTTTTTTTGCTCTCTTTTTTTTTCAGATGTGTTGTTTTTTTTAGCTTCTAATTTGTTTTTTTGTTGTTTTTTGCGCTTTGTTGTCTACTTGTATTGTTTTGACTTTTATATTTTTTATCATTTTTCTCTTTTTTCTTTTTTGATTTTTTTTGTTGATTTTTTTTTGTTCCTTTTCATTTGGTTGGTTGTTTTCTTTTTTTTGATTTTCTTTATTATTTACTTTTTTTTTCTTTTTTTTCTTTTTGTTTTTTTTGTTTCTTTTTTTTGAGAGTGATTTTAATTTTTTTTTTTTTGTTGTTTTTTTTTTTTTTATTTTTTTTGATTTTGTTTTGTTGTTGTCTTTGTGTTTTATCTTTTTTTCTGTTTTTTTTATTTGTTTTTTTTTTTTTTTTGCTTTTAGATTATTTTTTAGGTTTCTTTTTTTTGATCTTTTTTGTTGTTTTTTTTTTGTTTTTTTTTTTATTTTTTTTTCTGTTTGTCTTTTTTTTTTTTTTTTTTTTTTTTTTTGTTGTTTCTTTTTTTTGGTTTATTTTTTTTTTATTTTTTGTTTTTTAGTTAGGTGTTTTTTTGTCCTTTGTGGTAGTGTTTTTTTTTTTTTTTTTTTTGTCTTTTTTTTTTTTTTTTTTGTTTTTTTTTATTATGTGTTTTTGTTTTTTTTCTGTGGCTTTTATTTTTCGTTTTGTTGTTGTCCTTTTTTTTTTTAACTTTTTTTTTTTTTTTTTTTGTTTTATTTTTGTTATTTTTGTTGTTTTTTTTTTATTTTTGTTGTCTTTTTTTGTTTTTTGTTTTTGTTTTCTTTTTTGTTTGTTTATTTTTTTTTTCCTGTTTTTTTTTTTTATTTTTTAATTCTCTTTTATTTGATATTTGTCTTTTGGTTTTGGTAATCCCTTCTTTTTTTTTCTTTGGTTTTTTCTTTTGTTTTTATTTTTAGTTTTTTTCCTAGTTGGTTATTTTATTGATTTTTTCTTTATATATTTTTTTTTTTTTTTTTTTTATTGTTTGTTGTTTTTTCTTTTTCTTTGTTGTTTTCTTCCTTGTTTTTTTTTTTTTTCTTCTTCTGTTCTTTTATTTTTTTATTTATTTTTTTGATTTTTTTTTTTTCTTGTTTTTTTTTTGTCCTTTCTTTATATTGGTTTTTTTTGGTTGTCATTTTTCTTTCCTTTGATTCTTTTTTTATTGAGAGTTATTTTATTTTGTTTTTGAGTCATTTGTTTTTCCTTCTTTGTATTTTTTTCTTTGTTTTTTTTTTTTTTTTTTTTTTTTATTTTTTTCTTTTTTTTTTGTTTTTGATTTGTTTTTGTGTTTTTTTTTTTTTTTTTCTTTGGTTTGTTGTTTATTGTTTTTTCTTTTTTGTGTTATTTTGTTGTTTTGCTTTTTTGTTGTTATTTTCTTTTTATTTTAATTTGATTTTTTTATCTTCGTTTATTCAGCGTCTGTCTTTCTGTCTTTCGATTTGATTTTTATTTCATTTCTTTTTGTTTTTTGTGAGGTTTCTTTTTTTTTTCTTTTGTTGTTCTTGTTGTTTTTCTTTTTTTCTTACTTTTTATTTTTTTTTATTTTTTTTTTGAGTCTTTTTTATTTGTTCTTTTAGTTGTTTTCTTTTTATTTTTGCTTTTGTTTTTTTTTGATGTTTTGTATTTTTTTTTTTTTTTTTGTTTCTTTTTTTGTTTCTTCTTATTTTTTGTTTTTTTTCACTCTTCTTTTTTCGTGTGCTTTATTTTAGTTTGATTTTTGTATTTTTTGCGTTGTTTTTTTTTGCAATGTTATTTGTTTTGTTTCTTTTCATTTTTTTCTTTATTATCTTTTTTGTTTCATTGTTTATTTTTTTTTTTTTTTATTCTTTTCCTTTTTTTGTATAATTGGTTCCCTTTAATTTTTCTTTACTCTTATAATACTCATGTATTTTTTGTGTTGAGCGAGATACTACAATACTGTGCACTGCTGCATCACACATACACTGCTCACACTACAATACTGTGCACTGCTACATCACACATACACTACTCACACTACAATACTGTGCACTGCTGCATCACATACAAAACTCACACAACAATACTGTTGCACTGTCTGCATCAACACATACACATACTCCAAACTACATACTGTGCACTGCTACATCACACATACACTACTCACACTACAATACTGTGCACTGCTTCACTCACAACATAACACTGCTCCACATACAAATACGCTGTACACTGCTAAATCACAACTTACAACTGCTCAACATCCTACAATACTGTGAACTGCGACATCTCACATACACTACTCACACTACAAATGCTGTGGCACTGTAATCACCTACATACAATACTGACACTACAATACTGTGCACTGCTGCATCACACATACAATACTCACACTACAATACTGTGCACTGCTGCATAGCATACACTACTCACACTACAATACTGTGCACTGCTGCATCACATACACTACTCACACTACAATACTTTGCACTGCTACATCACACATACAATACTCACACTACAATACTGTGCAATGCTGCATAGCATACACTACTCACACTACAATACTGTGCACTGCTGCATCACATACACTACTCACACTACAATACTGTGCACTGCTGCATCACAGACACTCACACCATACAAGATACTGTGCACTGCTACATCCCACACACTACTCACACTAAATACTGTGCAATGATATATCAATAATATTACTCAACACTACAATTCTGTGCACATGCTAACCATCCACACATACACTGCTCACACTACAATACTGTGCCCTGCTACATCACACATACTGCTCCACCACTACAATATGTGCACTGTACAATCCCATACACTTACAATACTGTGCACGGCTACATCACATTACTTCTCACTCTACAATACTGTGCAAGACTGGCCTACATCATCACATACAACGACTCACACTACAATACTGTGCACTTGCTGCATCACACTACATGCTTCAAACTACAATACTGCTGCATGCTGCATCACAATATACACTACCTAACACTACAATATGAGCCATCTGTGCAATCACACATACATGCTCACACTACCAATACGTGCACTGCTGCATCACACATAACACTGACTCACCAATACAATACTGTGCTCTGTTACATCACACATACACTCTTCACACTACAATACTGTGCATTGCTACATCACATACCCTGCTCACTCTACAATACTGTGCACTGCTACATCACCAATACACTGCTCACACTACAATACTGTGCACTGCTGCTTCCACATACACTGTAAGCCACTACATAATGTGCACCTGAGACATCACACATACTCATAGTCACAAATACCAATACTGTGCTACTGCATGCATCACCTACACTGCTCACACTACAATACAGTTGCACTGCTTACATCAATCACTACTCACACTACATCACTACTGTGCAATGCTATATCACACATACACGACTACACTACCACATACTGTGCACTTATAACCTCACTACACTACTACATTCAATACTGTGCACTGCTACTCTCACATATATACTCACACTACAATACTGTGCAACGGCTGCATCACACATACCACTACTCACACTACAACATATGTGCATGCTATATCACAAATACACTACTCGACATACAATACTGTGCACTGCTGCATCACACTTAACTGCGCACACTACATACTGTGCACTGCTGCATACACACATTACACTGCTCACATACACAATGTGCAGCTACATCACCATACACTGATCACACTACATAACTGTGCACTGCTATATCACAACATTCACTCTCACATACCAATAATGTGTACTGCAATATCACTCATTACAATACTCGCACTACAATTATGTGCACTGCTGATCACACTACACTACTCACACTACAATACTGTGCACTGCTACATCACACATACACTGCTCACACTACAATACTGTGCACTGCTGCATCACAAATGCACTACTCACACTACAATACTGTGCACTGCTACATCACACATACACTGCTCACACTACAATACTGTACACTGCTACATCACACATACACTGCTCACACTACAATACTGTGATAACATGACTACATCCCACACTTATCAAATGCTCACACTACAATACTGTGCACTGACTACATCACACTATACAACTTGCTCACACATACAATTACTGGTACGACTGCTACATTCACCCCATACACTACTCAACACTACCAAATACCTGTGCAATGCTACATGTCACAACATACACTGCTCACACTACAATACCTGTGCACTGCTGATCCACAATTGCATACTCACACTAACTCAATACTGTGCACTGCTACATCACACACTACACTGCTCCATCTACAATACTGCTACTCACTGTACATCACAATACACTGTCACACTACAATACTGTGCATGTACATCACACATACACTGCTCACACTACATATACGTGCACATGCTGCATCAAAAACACTGCTCACACTTAAATACTGTGTACTGCTGCATCACAACATTACACTGCTCACATACAATTATCTGCAATGCTACATCCATACTATCTCACACTACAATATTGTGTACTGCTGCATCACACATACACTGCTCACACTACAATACTGTGCACTGAAACATCACATACACTACACACACTACAATACTGTGCACTGCTACATCACATACACTACAATACTGTGCACTGGCTGCACCCAGCTACAAATACACTACTCAATCATACAATTTACTGTGCAATGCTACATCACACATACATACTCACACTACTCTTACTGTGCACTGCTCACATCACATACACTACTCACATACAATACTGTGCTACTGCTACATCACAAACCAACGCTCACATTAAATATACTGTGCACTGCGTGCCTCACTTACACTAATACTACCTACATATGTGCACACTGCTACATCACACATACACTACTCCACATACAATACTGTGCACTGTGCATCACTCATACACTGCTCACAACTACAATACTGTTGCCACTGCTGCATCAAACTACACTGAACACACTACTAATACTGTGCACTGCTACATCACACATACCACTGCTCACAATCTCAATACTGTGCACTGCTACATACAACATACATTACTCACAATACTATTCTGTGCACTGTACATCACACATACACTACTCATCACTACAATATGTGCATGTGCATCACATACATACTCACAATACAATACTGTGCACTGATACTAAATTTCTACTATTTTTTTCTTTATTTACTTACACTGCTCAAACTTTCAATTTCTGTGACTGCTGCATCACACATACACTGTCACACTACAAATACTGTGCACTGCTACATCATATTACACTGCTCACACTACAAATACTGTGCACTGCTGCGATCACACATACACTGCTAACACTATCAAATACTGTGTACTTGTTACATCACTTACCACTACTCACACTACAATACTGTGTAATGCTATATACACACATACAATGTCAACTACAATCATGTGCACTGCTACATTCACACATAACTGCTCACACTACAATTACTGTGCACTGCATACTCCACATACACTAATATCACTACAATAATGTGTACTGCATATATCCACACATACACTGCTCACATACAATACTGTGCATGATACATAAAACATTTACACTGCTCACACTACAAAACTGTAAACTGCATACATCACATTACACTAATCAACCTAAAATACTGTGCATTGCTAACTTAACACATACACTTCTCACACTATCACAATATGTGCACTGCATACTCACATACCACTAGTCACACTACAAACTGTGGTCAACTGCTAACTCCCACACATACACTACTCACTCTCAAAATATGTGCACTGCTACAATCACTTTACATCTGCTCACACTACATTACTGTGCACTACAATGTCAATCAATACATAACACTGCTCACCACATACTATACTGTGCACTGCTGCATCACACATACACTACTCACACTACAATACTGTGCACTGCTGCATCACAAAAACACTGTCACATACACAATACTGTGCTCTGCTACATCACACTACACTGCTCACACTACAATACTGTGCACTGCTACATCACACATACACTGCTCACACTACAATACTGTGCACTGCTGCATCACATACACTGCTCACACTACAATACTGTGCACTGCTACATCACATACACTGCTCACCTACAATCTGTTGCACTGCTACATCACACATACCACTGCTCACCACTACTACTAATGTGCACTGCTGCATCACATAAACTACTCACACTACAATACTGTGCACTGATTAATCACACATACACTGCTCACACTTTCAATATGTGCACTGCTACATCACTACACTACTCACACGACAATTTGTGCACTGCTACATACAACATACACTACTCACATACATTATACTGTGCATGCTGCATCACATACATGCTCACACTACATACTGTGCATGTACATCACACACTACTAACAATACAATACTGGCACTGCTATATCTACAATACCCACTACTCACCAATATCAATACTGTGCTCTGTGGCTACATCACATACACTACTCACCTAGAATACTGTGCACTGCTACATTCACGTACTACACACTCCACACATACAATTCTTGTGCACTGCTGCAATCAACATACATCTACTCACCACTACAATACTGTGCACTGCCTATATACACATACACATCACACTACAATACTGTGCACTGCTGCATCACAAATACATACACTAAAATACTGTGCACTGCTGCATCACACATACATGCTCACAACACTCACATTACTGTGGCTCTCTGCTCATCACAACATACATGTCACACTACAATAACTGTGCACATGCTATTCACACATCACTACTCACACTACAATATCTGTGTACTGCAATATCACAACATACATATCACACTTACAAACTGTGCACGCTGCATCACTATACACTGCTCACACACAATACTGTGCACTGCTACATCACACATACACTGCTCACACATACAATACTTTGCCACTGCTGCATCACAATGCACTATCACACTACAATTTACTGTGCACTGCTAATCACACATACACTGCTCACAATACAATACTGCTACACTGCTACATCACACCCTACAATGCTCACAATACAATACTGTGCACTGCTACATCACACATATACTACAATACTGTGCACTGCTACATCACACATACACTGCTCACACTACAATACTGTGCACTGCTACATCACACATACACTACTCACACTACAATACTGTGCACTGCTACATCACACATACACTGCTCACACTACAATACTGTGCACTGCTGCATCACAAATGCACTACTCACCACTACAAAACTACTGCTGCACTGCAACGCATCACACATACACTTCTCACACTACAATACTGTACACTGCTACATCACACATACACTGCTCACACTACAATACTGTGCACTGCTACATCACACAAACCATGCTCACAATACAATTACTGTGACACTGCGCATCACATACACTGCTCACACTACAATACTGTGTACTGCTGCATCACACATACACTGCTCACACTACAATACTGTGCAGTGCTACATCACATACACTACTCACACTACAATATTGTTGTACAGGACTGCAATCACACATACAAATGCTCTCACTACTATATACTGTGCACTGCTACTCATCACATACAGTACACACTACAATACTGTGTGCACTGCTACATCACATACACTACAATACTGTGCACTGCTGCATCACACATAACTATCACACTACAATACTGCTGCACTGTACATCACACATACAATACTCACACTACAATTATGTGCACTGCTACATCACATACACTACTCACACTACAATACTGTGCACTGCTACATCACAAACACCGCTCACACTACAATACTGTGCACTGCTGCATCACATACACTACTCACACTACAATACTGTGCACTTGCTAACACACAACAACTACTCACACTACAATACTGTGCACTGCTGCATCACATATACACTTCTCACACTACAATACTGTGCACCTCGCTGCATCACACATACAATGCTCCACTACTACCCAATTCTGTGCACATGCTACATACACTACACTGATCACACTACAATACTGTGCACTGCTACATCACATACACTACTCACACTACAATACTGTGCACTGCTACATCACACATACACTGCTCACACTACAATACTGTGCACTGCTGCATCACATACACTACTCACACTACAATACTGTGCACTGCTGCATCACATACACTGCTCACACTACAATACTGTGCACTGCTGCATCACACATACACTGCTCACACTACAATACTGTGCACTGCTACATCACATACACTGCTCACACTACAATACTGTGCACTGCTGCATCACATACACTGCTCACACTACAATACTGTGTACTGCTACATCACATACACTACTCACACTACAATACTGTGTACTGCTATATCACACATACACTGCTCACACTACAATGCTGTGCACTGCTACATCACATACACTGCTCACACTACAATACTGTGCACAGCTACATCAACATAGACTATCACACTACAATATGTGTACTGCTATATCACATACACTGCTAACACTAAAATTACTGTTGCATGACTACATCCACTACACTGCTCTCACTACAAAGAACTGTACAATGCTACATCACATACACTACTCACACTACAATACTGGCGCTGCTACATAAACATACAAACGCTCACACTACACTACTGTGCAATGCTACATCACTTATTACACTTACTCACCACTACATATACTGTGCATGACATCAACACATACACTACTCACATTACAATACTGTGCACTGCTACATAACATACACTGCTCACACTACAATACTGTGCACTACTGCATCACACATACACAACTCACACTACAATTACATGTGCACTGCTGCATCTACACATACATGCTCAACTGTACAATAATGTGCACTGCTGCATCACACAAACACTGCTCACACAACAATACTGTGCAATGCTACATCACACATACACTGCTCACACTACAATACTGTGCACTGCTAACATCCACACCATAAATTGTCAACACTTACAATACTGTGCACTACTGATCACATACAATGCTCACACGACAATACTGTGCACTGCTACATACACATACACTGCTCTCACTACAATACTGTTTGCGCACTGCTACATCACACAACACTTGCCTCAACACTACAATACTGTGCACTGCTTAATCACACATACACTGCTCACACTACAATACTGTGCAATGATGCATCTCACTTACACTACTCACAATACAATACTGTGCACTGCTGCATCACACATTACAACTTGCTCACTCTACCAATTACTGTGCACTGCTACATCACACATACACTGCTCACACTACCATACTGTGCACTGCTACATCACACATACACTGCTCCAACTCCAATAATGTGCACTGCTAGATCACACATTACACTGCTCACCTCCCCACCCCCCCCCTCATACAATACTGTGCATGCTGCATCCACAGCATTACAGTGCTCTACACTACTTTACTGTTGCACCTGCTACTATCAATACACTACTCACATTCAATATGGCGACAGTGCTGCTATCACACATTCACTGCTCCACTTACGAATACTGTGCCAATGCTACATCACACATACAACTGCTCAAAAATACATATTACGTGCACTGCTACATCACACATACACTGCTCACACTACAATACTGTGCACTGCTACATCACACATACACTGCTCACACTACAATACTGTGCACTGCTATATCACACATACACTGCTCACACTACAATACTGTGCACTGCTGCATCACACATACAGTGCTCACACTACAATACTGTGCACTGCTACATCACATACACTACTCACACTACAATACTGAGCAGTGCTGCATCACACATACACTGCTCACACTACAATACTGTGCACTGCTACATCACACATACACTGCTCACACTACAAGACTGTGCACTGCTACATCACATACACTGCTCACACTACAATACTTTGCACTGCTTCATCACACATACACTACTCACACTACAATACTGTGTACTGCTGCATCACACATACACTGCTCACACTACAATACTGTGACTGTGCATCAACATACACTGCTCACACTACAATACTGTGCACTGCTACATCACACATACACTGCTCACACTACAATACTGTGCACTGCTACATCACACATACACTGCTCACACTACAATACTGTGCACTGCTACATCACATATACACTACTCACACTACAATACTGTGCACTGCTACATCACAAATACACTGCTCTACCACTACACATACTGTGCTCACAGCTACATCACATATAATACTCACACTACATAATACTTTGCACAATGCTACATCACACATACACTAATCACACTACCCACAATACTGTGCATGCTACATCACAAACACTGCCTCACACTACAATACTGTGCACTGCGAAACACCACTACATACTCACACTACAAATACTGTGCACTGCTGCATCACATATACTACTCACACTACAATACTGTCACTGTCAAAATACACTACTCATACAATACGGATGCTATTTAACATACACTCCCCAACTAAAAATGTGCATGTGCATCACACAACACTCTCCCCTTACAATATTGCACTTTACACACACATACACTCCAATAAAATTTTACTCCTTTCACACACTACACTCAAAATGCCTGTGCAATCACAAATACACTGCTCAATTAAAATCTGTGCACGCTAATCACATCATTTCCAAACTAAATCTGGCACTGCTAATCCCCAAATACATCTACATACAAACTGTCATGCTACATAACATACACTACCCACTACAAAATGGCACGCACTCCCAAACTATACATATTTTAAACTGTGCACTGCGCATCACATACAATCTCACATACAATACTGGGGATGCTCACACACATACATCTCACACTACAAAATGTGCACTGCCATCCACATACACTCCACACTACAAAAACTTGCACTGCTGCATCAAAATACCCAAAAAAAAAAAAAAAAAAAAAAAAAAAAAAAAAAAAAAAAAAAAAAAAAAAAAAAAAAAAAAAAATACATAACACTCCCCAAACACTACAATCTGTGCACTCTACCTACACTACACTACAATACTGTGCATGCTAACACATACATTTCCCAACTAAAAATACTGTGCAGCTACATACCATCCCTTTTAAAATACCAATTGGCACTGCTTCACATACACTACAAAAACAATACTGTGATGCTAACAAAAACATCTACATAAAATACTTGCACTGCTAATCACTAACTAAAAACCCTAAAAACTGGCACTGCTGCATAACATAATAATCACACTAAATACTGTGCACTCTCAACACTACACTCCAACTACAATATGTGCACTTGCATCCCCAACACTTCACCTACAAAAATGTGCCCTTGCTCCACAAAAACACCCCCAACTACAATACTGTGCACTGCTGTCCATCACAAAAAATGCACTGCTTAAAATACACTACAAATACTTGGGCCACTGCTACATAAAATACCCTGCTCAACTACTTTTACTGTGCACTGCTGCTTACAAACATAAAAAAACGGGACTAAAACCCAAAAACCCACACAAATACTTGCACCTGCTATCACATACACTACTCACACTACAATATTGTTTCCGCTAAAAAAAACTCACATCAATACTGGACTGTACTCACAAAAAACCTCTAACTCCCAATATGTGCAGCTTCTCACAAACACTCAAAACAATATGTGAATGTAATCAAAATAACCCCTTCACATACAATAGTGCATGCTGCATAAATTTTTAAAACCCCCTTTATACTAATTACACTAAAAATGTACATAATCTTCCACCAAAAAACCCAAAACCAACTCATACTCACATACAAAAATCTGTGCACGTACATCAAAAATCCCCATCTAAAATACAAACTGGCCTGCAATTCCCCCCACCAAAAAAAACCCCTACCACAAAACAAAGGGACTGCCATCAAAATACACTCCAAAACTACAAAAACTGTCACTGCTCTTTCAATACACGCTCCCCTAAATTAATGTGCACTCCATCCACAACATAACACTAAAATACTGTGCACTGCTCACCCAAAATACATCTCAAACTAAATACTTCATGCTCATAACACAAAAACAGTCAAACTACAATACTGTGCATGCTCTCACATAACACTACTCACACTAAAATTCGTGACTGTCATCACAAACACTGCTCACACAAAAAATTTGTGACCCTCATCAAATAAAAATTCACACTACAATACTGTGATGTAATAAAATACACTCTACATCCAACGTGCATGTCTCACATAACTTCCATAAAAAGTGCATGCTGCATCACACAATACACACTTATTTTCACCCAATTAAACACAAACTGTGCCTGTACTCACAATACCCTCCACACTAAAAAACTGTGCACTAAAAAATTTTCCCACCATACAATTTTCACCTTTAAAAAACAATGTCAACATCCTCCACCCCATACAATTGTCACCCTCAATAAAAACACAACTTCAATACCCAAAATCCCCCCCCTACACAACACTACCAATACTTGACTGTACTTCCCATACACATTTCTCAACACTACAAAAAATGTGGCTCATAAAATCCAAAAACCCAAAGGCCGCTCACACAAACAAACATACTACTGGAAACGTCATTCCTACCAAAATACACTGCTTCAAATTAACCCCAAAATATGTGCACTGCCCATCCCATACCTGCCCCACCTACATATTGACTGCTTATCAAAACTACACTCCCCAAACAAACAATATGTGCACTTACATCACTACACTATAAAACACTAAAAATTTCTGTAAAATGCTAATCACAACATACCAATAAATACGGTGCATGCTACACCAATACCCCTTCCTCTAAAAATTGGCACTGCTTCATATACCCTCCACTAAAATACTGTGAACTCGATCAACAAAAATCTCCCATACAATATGTGCACTGTTTTCCCAAAAATCCACAAAAATACACACTTCACACAACAATCCCTTGGGCACTGCTGGCCACTACACAACTTTTCACTGTCACACTACAAACCCCATAAAAACTGGCCCTCATAAACCAAAAATTCACCCAAAAAACCCCCCCCCCCCCCCCCCAAAAAAATGTGCATGCTCTCAAAAAAAACTAAAATATGTGCATGGCACTACATTCACACACAAAATTCATGCTCACAAAACCCATACACTAAAATCTGTGCACTGCAAATACATCACCCACACTACAATACTGTGCACTTTTTCCCCTACACTCCCCAATACAATACGGCCTGCTAATAAATTTACATATCACATTACAATATGTGCCTGCTACTTTCAACATACACTTAACTACAATATGTGCACTGCTATCCATACATTCAACTACAATCTGTGAATGCTGCTTTACATTTTACACTCTCCACTAAAATTTACCTGAAAACTCTGCTCAACACATAGGCACGCCTCACCCCTATAAATCCCAAAAGGCACTGCTCATCACATCCCACTCCAACTACAAAAATGGCCTGTAATCCATACACTCTAACTACAATATGTGCACTGCCACCCCACAACACTACCACACAAATACTTTAACTGTGACACATCCCTTCAAAAACAAAAAACAGCTAACAAAACCCCACTAAACGTGACTGCTCCTCACTACCTTCAACTAAAATTTTGTGCACGGGCCATCAAAATTTAACTATCACACTACTTACTTTTTTCCCTCACATCACCCCTTTTCACAAAAACACCCCCCACTACAATATGTGCACTGCTCTCACATACACTCTCAATACAATATGTGCATTGAATAACACTCACCTCAAAACGTGCAATGGTCCCCAAAATACACTCTCACACACAAACTGTGACTCTGATCCCCTACACTCTCACACTAAAATACTGTGCACTTCATCAAATCCCAACTAAACACAAAATTGTGCACTGCTACCAACACATAAAATCTCACATACAATACGTGCACGCTAATACTTTACACTACATACAATACTTGCATGCTATCCACATAAATCTCAAACTAAATACTGTTCACTGCTAATAATACACTCTCACACTAAATATGGACGGCCACTAAACATACACTCCAAACACACAAACGTGCACTGTACATCCTACACTCTCACATACAATACTGTGCACGCTCATCACTTTAAAAATACCACACTACAATAGGGTGCACTGCTTTCACATACCTGTCAACTAAAAAAGGGGCCTGCATCACACATACACTCTCACACTCAAAACTGGACTGCTATCACAATACATTTCAACTAAATTCTGTGCATGCTACATCACAATACACTCTCAAAAATAAAATTATTGGCCGCTCATCACATCCCTTTCAAACTACAATTCTGTGACTGCTTAACACATACCACTCTAACACTACAATCTGTGCCTGCTGCATACTTTTACTCTCAACAAAATACTGTGCATGGCCCCAAACAATCCAACCCCAAATACCATGCTACAAAACAAATCCCAAAAATTGGCATGCCACACTAAAAATTCAAAATAAAAATATTTTGCAGCTCATCCATCATTACACAAACAATATTTGCACTGCTCAACCCCCAAAAACAATTTTTACATAATTAACACACTAAAATCTGTGCACGCTACATCACACAAAAAAAACAGCTCACACTACAATACTGTGCATCTAAATCCATACCCTCACACTTAATATGTGCATGTGCATACCAAATACACTACTCAATACAATACTGTGCACTGTCATCCAAAACAACTCCAATACAATACGTGCACTCTGCTCACTACACTCAAACTAAAAAAATTGCACTGCTAAATAAAACCCCCCACATACAAGGGGACT